>JAZHEH010000091.1:17345000-17617500 GCA_036589455.1 Ateles fusciceps | reverse complement strand
GAAATCAGCAAAGGATTCCCAGGCTTCATCTGTACTTTTATTTCTATTTTATTTACATAGACTCCTACTTGACATTTAACATCTAATGTTTATTTTTCTGTTTTCAAATATGCTTTTGACAGAGAGTACATATTTTAAGTACATATTTTAAATGTTTGTACTATTACACTATAAGGGAAAATGTTAATTAAGTCTAATTTAGATTATAAGTGATAAAAATATAATTCAAACTCAGATCAAAGCTCTATTACACTTTTAGGAATTGTATGCAATAACACCACAATACCTGAGGTGTATCAAATTTACAGTTTTCCAACATAAGTTCAAACTGGCAAATATAAGAAATATTTATAACCGACAAAAAGGAAAGGGGAAGAGAAAGGGGGAGAAAATGTTAAATTTAATTTTGATCAGATTATCAAGGTAAGCTATATATAACCAATCCAGTTTTTCTGTTACTAAGACAAACATTTCTGCATTGTTAGCCACAGACATCTACCTTTTCTTAGACAGCATGCCGTAGTCAAATAGGCTCATTCACGCACTGAGTAAAACAAGATCGAAGTTACTGAAATCACTCCATAATATTAGAAGACAGGTAAGGCGCTATATCGATATACATCTTTATGTTGTTTGAGGTTTCTATTTTTAAGTTTATGAAATCAAATATGACGTGACAGAAACCTGTTTAAGGGGGAAGGGGTGCTAAGGAATTGAGGAGGCAAGCAGAGACACACACACATACATTCACAAAACTGACCACAGGTTGCGGACGGGATGGTTGGTAGTTGTGGTTTTTAAAACCGCGCGCTGTCCTTGAAACGGAGGCCGCACACAGCTCCATTAGATACAGATCCAGTGCTCTTGATCTATTATTTACAAAGAAAAACCCTTCACTGCTTAAGTGCCCCTTCTACTTCAGCCTTCCATTTCAACAGCATCAAACAACTTGGTGGGGAAAAAACACAAGATGCAACAACTTGTGTTCATCACAACGTTCCATGCAATTCAAAATTCTACTTGGATGGGGAAAAAAATGAGAATAACCTGAACACAGGATGTTGGCTAAATGACAATCAAATAAGAGGTTTGTCATTTTTTAACAAGCAGTACAAGATTTGATCATCTTTCTGTAAGAGAAATTTCTATTTTAAAAGAAGGGGAAAAAAATTCAGGAAAATCCATTTTACCTCAAGGATGTGAAAAGAAATGTTTTCAAAATGTATATTTGGTATGAAATTCTTTAATTATCAAGTCTGATCTTTAAGTCAAACTGCATTCGATCTAATTAGTAAGCTTAGATCTCACCTTCATGCTGAACTTTAAACTCTCTGAAGCCAATTAAAAACTATTTAAATGAATATTAAAAGGATTCCTGTGATCATTTCTGACATGAGAGAAAACATGCTTTTCAGCAAAAAATAGGTTTACACAGCATGCCTACATTTCACAAAACATTCGGGTTGAGTTTTGCATTTAATCTGTGTATTACCCTTTTTCGATTCTGCCATCCAAGGCTCTTCCTCAGCTGCTTTATCATTCTTGTTCAGGCATATCTGCTACCAATACAGTTTTAACTGCAATTAGAACTGCTTTATTATTCAGTGCTCTTCAATTTTCAATAACTTAATTAAGATTTACTGGACGGTACCTATTTCCTACTTTCATTTCAATACACTATTGAATTGGGCACACATGGAAATGTAGCAATAGCAAATGGGAATATGGAAAAACATTCTTAGCAATTTTGAATTTGATAAACCAAAGCAAACTGAGACTACAGTAAAATACATACTCTTTCTCTCTCAGTCTGGGCCTTGAAATCGCTTTTTGAGAATTAATAAATTATTCTGTTTGCTTAGGAAATTAAGTGTTCCCATGCAATGCCGTTACAATTAACACTACTAAATGTGTTAGGTTAGACTAAAGAAATCCTCACAGTATAATTATATCAATGAGTCACTTAACTGACATATATTAATTCAATTTATCTTCATTTTGAACCATGTGGACTGATGGATTGTCATCATTAGAAATGACAAAACTCCACGCTGGAGGAAAACACAGATCTGCTAATGCTCTGACTTCTCAAACACACACACCATTGCCTCCATGAAGGGTGCCTACAAGTTATCAAGGGATGTATTCTCTGCTAAGGACCAAAAGTCAGAGCTTCTATCGAGATGCCAAAAGAATATCAACTGGAGTCTGGTATCAATAAAGAAAATTGCAACAGAGAAATCTCAATGCTAGTAAGTTCTTAAGACAAAGACCATTATGTGTTTAGTACTAAAGAAACATGTACTCAATATTCCTTGGGAAAATGCTACAAAATAAATGCCATTTCCCCCAACCATGCAACCTACCGATACGCATTTCCCCAACCATGCAACCTACCGACACGCATTTCCCCAACCATGCAACCTACCGATACGCATTTCCCCAACCATGCAACCTACCGACACGCATTTCCCCAACCATGCAACCTACTGATATGCATTTCTGATTAAAAAGGAACTACGGTGTCAGAGCAAACATATTCACCAAGAGAGCTCAGTGGGGGGTACTGTCAGTAAATAAGATGTTACCAGGCAAAGTAATGCCAGGACTGTTCACGGGGATTTCCTTCTGAAAACTCACAGGATTAGAGGGGGCCTTATGAAGATTTTAACAATCATGAGACCATGATTTGACCTATAACCACTGATAGTCCAACTAAACCCATCCTGTTGGTCATCCTGGGTTTTGAAAAGTGGAATCGCGGGGGGAAATGCGAGGCTAAGTGACTGGCTTTGGATTTGATTCTTAAAAGGCTGATTTTTATATTTAACATCTTAAAATACCTGACCCAAATATTTTGTTTCCCCCTCTCTCTTAAAAAAAGGTCTTTGGAAAACTAACACAGAAATACTTGGGTTTATGATTCCCCAAGTGTCTAATATTATTTATCTCTAATGAGAAACAAATTAGACTGTGAGGAGCACAGGAAAACTAATTTAATTTCTTTAAATGCTGGAGAAGAAGAGAAGCCACACAGTTCTTTGGGGCTTGGAGAACTGGGAGCCATCAAGACAAACAAGGACAGAGGGTCACAATTTCTAAAGGGGGTGAACACTACTTTAAGAAATGCCTCATATCTGCTTCTACGTGAAGGTGCCAGCAACACAGGGCCCCGCTCCTTTCCAGAGAAGTCATCAACCTGGCCAGTGCGTCCAGCCCAGGCAGCTCTCCTGGGCAGTGAGGGTGCCCTATACCCTATGATTCGTGTCTTCATAGCCACTGACCAGTTAGCCAATCAAGCACTGGTGGGGAGGTTGGAGGGGGATGAATTAAGTAAAGACATCAAGTTGCTTTGGTAAGTTACAAGTTGCTGATGTAGTCAGAATGGTAATATTTCCTAATCACGTGCTTACGGGCGTTTGTGCTCTTATTTGCGGGATCAGGACTATTACTGGGCCGCTCCTGCACCTGAAGTGCAGGGAGGGAAACCGAAGAAACTGCAAGCTGTCAGGATCTCACCAACTTCACAAGGCAGACCTGGATGGCCAGTGTTTGGGCGGGTTTTCGGTTACAGAACCCAAAGACTCCTGTCACTCATGGGGCCCTAATTAACTACTGCTACTATGGCAATATGACAAAAATGAGGGAATTTGCTTTTCAGATAACTGTGACTCTCTGCTACAACCAAGAGTTAATATTAACAAATGAATAGGAAGCAGAGGAGAAGTCATTTGACAAACAGCAATGACAAATAGAAACCCACCAGGGGAAAGCATAATCAGGGAACAGCCTTCTACTTCTGTTTATTCTTTTTTAAAAGGAGAAGGATCTGAATACACAGACACTGGCCAAACTCGCCTCCCGTGGTTGCCTCATAAGCTTAAAATACAATATTGCTTGCCTCTGGAGAAAGACAGCATGCCTCCATGAGGGAAGGTGACAGGGCAGGATAGTGAGATCCCATTCTGAAATGGCTTGGTTTTCATTAACAAATAAATGATGTTTCAGTGGCCTTTGAACTTTTGCTGTTCACATGAAGTTTAGGAATGCTGGCAAGGAAAGGCATCCAAATCCAGTAAGTTGATTTAAACATTATTAAGTAGGCCCGGGAAATTGCTGTGCCCTTTATCACACGTATGTGTCCTTAGAGAAATCAGGTGCACACACACCCAAGCCCCAGGCTGCTACAGGGAATTATGAGGCTAGGGGAGGAGATTTTAGAAGAGCAAGTCCTCTGAGCCTTGCCAATCACTAGCCGGGTGGTGATTTCACCCCTGCCCCAAGACTGGTGTTGGATACCAGGGAAGAAAAGTGTGTGTGTGCGTGTGCATGTGTGTGTGCGTGCGTGTGTGTGTGTGTGTGTGTGTGTGTGAACATGCCTGGCCCTTCTGCTGACAGCACAGCCTCTACCTCTTTCCTAAGCTCCTTGTAAACATACCCAGAGGCTAACATACAATGGGCACATCCAGTGAATAATCAAGTAAAATTGAATTATGTCATACCTCCACAATAGCAACACCTATTGGCGCTCTCTCTCTCTCTGGGACAGCCCTGCCAACGTCTCCTGCTGCCATGTGGAGCTGGGAGCGTGCTCCCATTAGGCACAGATGGAAAGCATGTCGCAATTCACCTGCCCAAGCAGACTGTGAAACGGGTTTCAAATGTAACCAAGCATCTTAGCACAGTCTGGACGGTAGTGTTATTTTTTTTCACAACCATCTTGTTTTTGTCTAGCACCTCTTCAAGGAAGTTGAGGAGCGACTATTTCTCATAATCAAAGTCTCACACGAAGACAGCCCCATTTTACAGACAGAAAAACAAACAAGCTCAGAGGACTTAGAAGAACTGATTTGAGATTAGCTGGTTAGTAATTGTTTTATTTATTTATTTATTTATTTATTTGACAAGGGCTCACGCCGTTGCCCAGGCTAGAGTACAGTGGCGTGATCACAGCTCATTACAGCCTCCACCTCCTGGACTCAGGTGATCCTCCCACCTCAGCCTCCCGAGTAGCTGAAACTATGGGCACATGCCACCATGCCTGGCTAATTTTTGCATGTTCTGTAGAAATGAGGTTCCACCATGCTGCCCAGGCTGGTCTCAAACTCCTGGGCTCAAGTGATCCTCCTGCCTCAGCCTCTGAAAATGCTGAGATTACAGGTGTGAGCCACGGCACTTAGTAATTTTAGCAAATGAAAATGAGGAGGAGGAATGATTGCTGCTGTTTTCACAAACACAGTAGAATCTTCCTGGTGTCCTTCCCTTAGGTGCACTAGGAGATTCATTCGTTGATTCAATAAATACTGATTCAGTGCCTATTTCATGCCTGGCTCTGTTCTAGGCACTAGGGATGGATATTATCAGTGAATCAAAGTCTCTACCCTCAGGGAATTTATAATCTAGAGAGAGAGATAATTATTTAGAACTGTCAAAAAGCTAACAAATGTGCCCCTGGAGTACCTTGATGGTTTAATTTCCTCAAAGTCAATTAACCTCCAACAGAAACCAGTTCTATGACCACCCAGCCCAATGTTCAATTCATTTCAATTATTCTGTCCCCCAGAAAATATAATGGAAAAGCTTGCTTTACTTATATGCTAGAGAAGAAGCGCAAATTCTTAATCACTTAGGAAAAAAAAAATCCCAAATGCTAAATTATGCTGTCAAATCATCTAAAGAAGAAAAGCTATTTGCACTGGAGGTCACAGAACACTACAGACTTTGGGAATATGGTGTTAACAGTCAGATCCTGTCCAGGCGCAATGGGTCACACCTGTAATACTAGCACTCTGGGAGGCTGAGGCAGGTGGATCACAAGGTCAGGAGTTGGAGAGCAGCCTGGCCAATATGGTGAAACCCCATCTCTACTAAAAATATAAAAATTAGCTGGATGTGGTGGCGGGCGCCTGTAGTCCCAGCTACTTGGGAGGCTGAGGCAGATGAATTGTTTGAACCCCGGAGGTGGAGGCTGCAGTGAGCTGAGATTGCGCCACTGCACTCCAGCCTGGGCGACAGAGCGAGACTCCATCACACAGAAGAAAAAAACAGATCCCTTTTTATTCATTCATACCAATCTAAACTCAGAGCTGTTGGCTATTTTGTTTGACCCACACAGTTGGCCAAATTAGTCTATAATTGGGAAAGCAGCATTACTGGCACTCAGGCATTGTTCGTGAATACCAATTAATATGAATTTGGATTTCTTCTCGTTTACCCAATACATAGTGTAGGCTTTCTTGTACTTCCATACTTAATTTTAGGGCTTTATAAACTACAACAACTCAAACTACTGGCATGAACTCTTTAACATTTTTGGCTGCTTTTCCAACTATAAATTAGGTAAAATATATCGACGTAGGGGTCAAAAGCCAGCAATCAGAATCGACTTTGTCCTTGACTATAATTTTGGGGCAGCCAGGCTTGTGAGAAGAGCTTCCTTTACCAAAGACGTGTGTAGACTACATGTTCATTGCCGTGACCTAAGTATAAACATATAGAACCAATTAACCACTGGTTAAGTGCTGTTTGTTGCAGATATTTATATGTGAAAACACTGCTTCTGAAATATCTTTTAGGAAAAAAAAAAAATCTTAAAAAAAAAAAACCCAGTAGACAATCTCAAACATTTCAAAGAAAATATTAAAATTGAAAATACTTTAAATACAGTTCCTAAAATTGACTTTTTTTTTTTACAATTATTCAGGCTGTGATGGCCTGATGAAAAAGTTATCAGAACCTAGTGTAACTGCTAAATGTTCATTATTATCTTTAAAGACAATATTTTTTTAAATGCATTTTTATTCAGGTATCAGGGAGAAAAAGAATTGATTTCTCTAACAGAAAAGCTTCCCAAATTCAGAAGAAGCAGCCAAAAATTATCATGCTTCCTTTTTTTTTTTTGTTCCTGTTTTGTTTTGAGATGGAGTCTCACTCTGTCATCTAGGTTGGAGGGCAGTGGCGCTATCTTGGCTCACTGCAACCTGTCTCCTGGGTTCAAGCAATTCTCCTGCCTCAGCCTCCTGAGTAGCTGGGACTACAAGTGTGCACCACCACACCCACCTAATTTTTGTATTTTTAGTAGAGACAGGGTTTCGCCATGTTGGCCAGGATGATCTCCGTCTCTTGACCTTATGATCCACCCACCTCAGCCTTCCAAAGTACTGGGATTATAGGTGTGAGCCACCGCGCCCGGCTATCATGCTTGTTTTAAACCAAAACTATAACTAACGTTTTTAACACTTTCTAAACATATTTCTTTAGTGGCTTCAACAAGTGTTTTCAAAGTGTAATCACAGCAAAGCTATTTTCGGTGTGAAATGATGTTATAATCTTCACACAAGTCACTTTTTAAAAGATCTATAAAATATTATACATTCTGATATAAGCCATGATTTAAATAGAAAATTTAAGTTATCAAAGAGGCAGGTAAAACAGCAAAATGAACTATATGCACATTACGTTTCAAAAAACAATTGATGCCATTGCATCTAAGCCTCTTGCTTATAAAAGCTGTATGGGACTTTACTTTCTAACCCTTGAACACCAGATATTAGGATGCTTAACACATCGGAAAGCCTTTCATAAGTACTTCACTTAAACCCCACATCTGGGCGATGTGGTGGCTCATGCCTGTAATCCCAGCACTTTGGGAGACCGGGGCAGATGGTTCACTTGAAGTCAGGAGTTTGAGGCCAGCCTGGCCAACATGGAGAAACCCCATCTCTCGTAAAAATACAAAAATTAGCTGGGCGTGGTGGCAGGCACCTGTAAATGCCAGCCAGTCGGGAAGCTGAGGCAAAACAAACACTTGAACCCAGGAGGGGTGGTTGTTGTGAGCCGTGATCATGAGACTGCACTCCAGCCTGGGCAATAGAGCAAGACCCTGTCTCAAAAAAAATAAAATAAAATAAACAATAAATCACACATCCTTACTGGCACATTGATAACACTATCCCTATTTTATAGACGGTAAAACTGAGACTCCAGAAAGAAAATCGCTTCCACTAAGATAACACAGTCAGTGGCAGAGTCAGGATCTGAGCTCAGGTCTCCTGACTCTTAACTCCCTGCTCTTCCCAATCCCATGGCTAAATCCCCTTCAAGTCAATACTACATGGCAGAGGTTCATGGTGGAAAATGCCAGTGCGGCAATTCTAAAGCTAGAAATATGCTCCCTTCCGATCAACACATTACGTTATGCGGCGCATGTGTGCACGCGCGTTTGTGTATACACACTGTCGGCAGGGATTGTAGTGGTTCCTTTTACAACTGAGGGGACAGTTGGCAGGTATGGTGGTACAATTAGTACAGATAAACCCTCAATAACCTATCTGCCTTCTGATTTTTAAATAAACAAAAGCTGAATGCTATAATTAAGATCAGAGGGCCTCTGAAAGACCATATGGCAAAATGAAAATTAAATGAAAAAGTCACCGGCAGGGAACGGGAGAATATGTTATTCCTAAAGTGGAAGAAGTGAATTCTGAACAAATGCTTTTCACTCCGAAGCCTGGAGGAAAATAGCAACCTCCCGGCAGAAATGACAGCAAAGACCAGGGCAGGCAGTCCTGGGAAGCAACGGAAGTCCCCCTGGCCCTGCTGAGACTGGAAAGGGAATACCACGTCCATACTGCAGGGGGCGCTCCGCGGTGCTGCCAGCCTAGGCTGACCTTGCCCAACCTCTCGGGTTAGGGGTTTTCTCCGGGATAATGCAAACCTAGAAAAGCAGTCAGCGCAGTGGTCGGCCACACGGATGCCTGGAGGTCCCTAGAGTCCTACTCCTTTTCTTAATACTGAGAAAACAATGGCATCTCTACGCCCACAATGGCTTCAGTGTGCACCCCTCCCCACTACAATGGCCCCATTCAATCCCCCCACCATGAGCGATGGCCCCAAGTTTAACGGCCTGTGTTAGGAGAGCACCGGACACAAAAGGAGGTGTTTCCAGGTTCAGTGAGCACTTTACATCCATTCATCAGGGAAGGGACAAAAGCGATTCCCCCACTTCACCCCAGGCAGAGCAGCGGCTGGGGGCTCCACTATCCCCACCAAAACGCAACCTTTGCTGGGTGGGGTGGGGGTCCACATTGTGTGGAAGATCACTGTGCAAACTTGGTTCCTGATTATTCTACCTCCAGTTAAAAGCATTTGCATAAAAACGGGATTCTTTTATCCCCTAAAAAAGAGCCAAGAGGAAGCTGGGTGGGGAAGTGTGGGGGCAAGGGGGCTGTAGGTTCTCAAAGGAAGACCAAGAAGGTCAGCAGACAGACCCTACGTTATACTTGGGAATCTTTATTAGGAAAATAGCCCTCCTCTTTCCTTACATGCAGTTTTTACTAGGGTTCACTGCTATTTTTATCATGGAACCTAATGTTTACTTTGTGTAATTGCTTTAATTACCAAGTACCCCTGCCAGCAACCCTTGACCAATATAGGCTGCTTTAAGACACACCATTATTCCATAGGACCCAAAAGCGTTATTTCCCTAATTGCAAGTGATGTACCTTGATGTCTTGACCACAAATTTGTACATCAAGGCTTGGGTATCCCTCAACAGCCCCTGACTGTACTGGTTGGTCAGTAAGGCTCGACTTCTTTGTGGGAGGGGAGGGGGGGATGAGACGAGGGACTATAGAGTTCATACTCAGCGCTAAGATTTGAAATAGCCCAAGTCATACCTCCCCTCCTCAAAGAGCCACCCACCACCCACCCCAGTATCCAGCAGAGCTGGATTAGTCATACTAAATATACATAGTCCATTCCCAACCAACCCTTCAAGCATTGGCAGGCCAAGCTCTGCTGACATTCCAGGCCCAGTTTAACATTACATAATGAGAGCTTCACTCCCATCATGGGCTGCAAGTCAAAACAAACTTGCTGAACCCAACCCAAGGCACTACCAGCTTGTTTCCTGGTTACAGGACACGGGAGTGCTAAAGGCAGAAGAGAGCTCTTCGAAGAAATTATCAAACCAGTGAACACTTGTGTTCATTCTGATCATGGTCAACTCAGTCAAGGTGTCTCTGAGTTCGAGAACTGGTGATCCACAAGCAGTGGATATACTTTTCAAGTTTTCTCACATAGTGTTGGTGCCAAACTTGTTTTCAAAGGATTACTTCCATACATTTCTGTGTTTGAATCTTTAATGAAAGCCCAAAAAGCAACACTGTATAAAAAGATTCCCAAATACCCGTCCTCTGGGAAAGACTATTCATTCATCATTGAAAATACACACATAAATGGTAAGAATTGATTGTCTATGTATCACTAAAGCACACTCACTGTTTAAAAAGTTTCCAATATTTTTTACGTATCAATTCCAGCTCACTGCTTTCTAGTCAACCTTTAGCAGAGATAATTACATTAATCCATCCTCATCACCATCACAAGCCTCTTGATCATCACATCAACACCTGGGGCATCCGAGAAAAATCAGGATTTCAAGTGGAAAATAAATGAATTCATACTGAACACACTGAATTTCACACACTAATCCAGAAAGATTTTGAAATTAATGGCACTTAACAGGAATGGTTCACAAAATTAAACTCTGCCTTGAATCAGAGGTGGCAGACGGGAAAGAGGAAAACCAAGAGGTCTGGATTCTAGTCTTGATTCTCCCACTATCTGACTACACACGATTGCATGATCTTACAGCAGTCTTCTTTCTCTGAGCCTCTGCTTTCTCACCCTTCAAGAGAGATTTGAAGAGTGGTCAGGTTACAGTTATCAATCTGCTCTCACAGTTCCAAGATTCTATAACAGATTCTACAAACCCACCCACCCTAGCCACAGTGAACAGATTACTCTGGTTGGGGTCTGTTTGCATTAATATTCTCAGGGCACTGAGGTCCATTCCCCCGACCTGAGTTATTTTACTTTTCTTGTATCAGAAGCCCAGGTTCAAGGAAATACCTCAGAGCCCATTTGTGACTTACCTGTTAGGTAACATTCCATTTACTGCTATCTTCTTACTATCTCCTTACCCACAGAACAGTCCCAATTAAACTCCCTAGAGAATCTATTTTTTTGTTTTGTTTTGTTTTAATACTGGGGATAACAAACTCTTCTTAATAAAACAGGATACTAATTACAAACATCGACTGCCAGAGCCCCAAGGGCTGTTTGCTCTATTCTAAATAGCTGCAGCTAACGGAGCTTCTCAGATTATTTTGCTCTCTCCTCTTTCTAAACTGCAAGACTCTGGGATGCTCAGAGATTCTCATCTGCCTGGAACCCGGACAGGATGCTTTTGGCAGACAGGATCTTCGTGATTGGAAGAGAGGCAGAGCAAGGGCTTGATGCTGAATGAGCAAGAATTGGAAGTGTGGTGGGAAACTCCACTAGACAGGTGAGGCGTGGGGCACCTCCCTGGCCAACAGGCAGAAGTGAGGAGTGAAAAAGGAGAGAAACGGGCCTGGGAGCATCTAGACTGCAGTCAGAACAACAGCCATGGGTTTTAACTCTCAACACTTCCTGCATGATGGCTTTCCTTGGCAGCCTCATTACCAAGACGATTTGCATGAAGAGGGAGGGGATCCAACCATACAGGGAGCTCCAAATCCCAGACGCTCTCAGGGAGATTTCTTCCCAGAGAGGAGCAGGCCGTGGAGCAGACTGGGACTCCCTAGGAGGCCCAATGGGAGCAGACATCGACTCAAGCTGTTCCTCCTGGCTAGAAAGTACATTTCCTAAAGGCAGCAACTTGGTCCTCTCACTCACATCCTTGTCCCCAACACCAGAACCCTGCCTGGCACAGGAGTCCTCAATAACCTTGTGCTAAATGGACTCCAGCTGTCGCAAAAGCTGGAGTCCCTGTCATGTCACCCTGGAAGTTAACGAGACCTATTGTGCAGGCTTTCCCATAATGTGTGTCCAGAGGCAGTAAAGAGAGACCTACATGTGTGTCTCACAAAGTCAAATTAATGGCCTTTTCAACAGTTATTTTCTCAATCTTCCCCTTCTTTTCTGCTTCCTACCAACACTGCAGGGAGGGAGGTTATCAGCCAGCAATCTGATGTTGGAATAAGTGGGGGCTGAGCTAACTGTGCCCTCCTTTGCTCCACGACTTCGAGGAACTGTTTAACCTCACATGCCAAGCTAATGGGATGGTACTGTCTTGTCTGTCTTAGATCCTAGCCTGGGAACCAAGCCTCCAGACAGCCAGAAGAGTAGAATTGGTGATCTTTGAGTGCCATCTGATGTTACAGCAGTGTGGACGGACCTTCAGGCTTTGTAAACATCCCAGCGTAGAGCTCAGTAATGCTGAGATATTTGAGATCAAATTAAGTAAGTAGCTTACCATATGTATTTTAGGCCATCTGCAAAACCATGAGGACACTGTGTCCTTTGTCCTAGAATTGTAGAGTATGGTATACCACACTATGGTACCACCAAAAACATCACGGACTGCACTGCCCTGAAAAGGATAAATAAGAGGCCAGGAGACAACGTTAGGGGTAAAATCTCACTTCTAAGACTCTTTCCCCCAGTGCTTCTCAATGCCCCTCCCTGGTGTCCAGATGACATCTATTAAATTCAGGCACTGCTCCACAAGGGATCTTGGCCTCTGGCTATGAGAAGAATAGCATCAAAAAATTGCTTTGCCAACAACCTATAAATTTAAACAAGTCAGGATGGCAAGAGGAGGCTGCCTGGGAATCATCACAGAGGAGAAGTCAAAAGCAGTGTGGTTTAAATGGGACACATACACAGACACCCCTCCAGCGTGATGTTCTTCCTTTAACAAAGGCAAATCCTTCAAGCTCCCACAAGGATTAGGAAACCATCTCTTTGCCCATGTGACCACTTACAGTCTTGAAACTATGGGGGAAGGATCGCCAAGGAATAGCACATCCGACTGGACCAAAGGCATTGAACTCAGACCCTGGCCCATCCGAATTCTCAGGAGGAAAACAACATATATGCAAGAGTACCAATTTATTTCCACGCAAGCGGGGGGTGTAGCTTCGATAATCAGAGCACAGTCCTAAGACACCAAGAGCCCTGGCTACACTCACCCAACTCCCCTGACCTGGAGAGAGGCCTGGCTTGCTCCTGCCTCAATGACTCCGTCCATACAATGGACTGTCAAGCTGTGCTAAGGCTTGCTTCTCCTCCCAGCGTAGACTACCATCATGGGAAGTGGAACACAGCAGCGAGGACCACACACTGTGCAAATATACGCTTGATGCGCTCAGTACTTACACCCACTCGCACAAAACACATACCATTAATAAGTACAAAAAAATGTGAGTTTCCTCCCAGAGCCATCTCACGAGCTGCAACCCCTCCTATCACTGGCAACCGCCATTAACATCTGATTCTCAATGCAGGCAAATGGGGGACTTGAAAAACATGAGGGTCCCAGCATCGACCTATCCAAAACTCACCCTCCAAAGCCAACTTTCCTCTTAAAGGCCTGTTCATCATTCTACCAAAAGGCCTAATTTTTTTTTCTTCTTACTTTGCGGGATCCAAGCAATTTTTTACTGTGGGTGGTAACAATTGTAGAACTGTTTCTAATTATTTAAAAAACAAAACCACACACACTAAACAAAATAAAACAAAAATCTGTGTTGCCAATTGCAGAGAGACTCAGAAGCCACAACTTCCGGTAATAAAGATTTTTCTTTGCGAGGATCATAAGCCAGCGTATCTGGACAGCATCTGCTTGCTCTGAGCTTCTCATACAGCTGGGCCCACTTCCATGTTATAGGACCAAAGACTGTCATTGATGGGGAGATGGGCACCGTGGTTTGGAAAACATCTGAAGACCTAGCCTTCAAATCCCAATCCTCCCAATTACTCTCAGTGGAACCAAGGACAAATTTTTTTTTTTAAGAGGGTGGCGGCGGTGGCGGGGGTGTGGTGGTCTGCACCAGTTTTGCTCTCTTTAAAAGGAGAAAAAATGGTTCCTACAAATTGAGAGGATTAAATGAGTTAATATATGAAAACCACTTAAGGCAGAGGCTGGTATACAGTAAGTGCTCAAGTATGTTAGTGACTAGCTTATTTATACATCAACTTTTAATAATATTGCCTTTTCTCTCCTGTGGTAGCTGTGATGGTAAAACAAAAACACTTATGAAAAGCTTAATTCAGTGCCGGAAGGATAGTGGATTTTTAATACATGGTACTTGGTATTACTATTAAAGCCTACCCCATTCCCACTAAGAAGAGGGTTCAAGTTTCTTTCCTCCCATATCAAGGAAGTGAATTTACAAACACAGATGTGGCTGGGCGGGGTACCTCACACCTGTAATCCCAGCACTTTGGGAGGCCGAGGTGGGTGGACCATCTAAAGTCAGTAGTTCAAGATCAGCCTGGCCAACATGGTGAAACCCCTACAAAAAATTAGCCAGGCATGGTGGCGGGCACCTGTAATCCCAGCTACTCGGGAGGTTGAGGCAGGAGAATCGCTTGAATCCAGGAGGCAGAGGTTGCAGTGAGCTGAGATCATGACAATGCACTCCAGCCTGGGCAACAGAGCAAGACTCTGTCTCAAAAAAAAAAAAAAAAAAAAAGGTTTCCATGTATGTCACTTGCCTTATGTACTGTAATTCGTTCAAATCTCCTGATAAGTGAAGATAGGCATAATAATCTCCTGGTTTTATAAATGCAAAAGCTTAGACCTAAGCAGTGAGATGCACATGGTCACTCAGCCAGTCAGAGGCAAAGCCAAGGTTTGAGCTCAGACCATGCAGTGCACGCTCCTAACCATACCATTAAACAGATGTTGTAGACACCAAGTACCAAAATCGCATTCTTTCTCTCTCCCCTTTTTTTTTTTTTAAGACAGAGTCTTGCTCCGCCCAGGCTGGAGTGCAGTGGTGCGATCTTGGCTCACTGCAACCTCTGTCTCTCGGGTTCAAGCAATTCTTCTGCCTCAGTCTCCCAAGTAGCTGCCTCAGTCTCCCAGGTGCACACCACCACGCCCAACTAATTTTTTTGTATTTTAGTAGAGATGGGGTTTCACCGTGTTGTCCAGGCTAGTCTCAAACTCCTGAGCTCAGGTAATCCACCTGCCTCAGCCTCCCAAGGCCACCAAGGCATGAGCCACTGCACCTGGCCCCTCTTTTTTTTTTTTTTCCCCAAGAGGCAAAGTTTTGTTCTGTTGCCCAAGCTGGAGTGCAGAGGCTCAATTAGAACTCACTGCAGCCTCAGAACTCCTGGGCTCAAGCAATTATCTAGTCTCAGCCTCCCAAGTAGCTGGAATACAGGCATATACCACCATGCCTGGCTAGCTTTCTAGTTTTTTGTAGAGATGAGGTCTTGCTATGTTGCCCCAGCTGGTCTCAAACTCCTGGCCTCAAGCAATCCTGGGCCTCCCAAAGCACTGAGAATATAGACATGAACCATTATGCCCAGATATCTTGTAAGATATATCCTCCTCAAAAGGCTTGCAGGAATTATGACTTTATCATTAAATCTGAAAGAGGGAATAACAAATTGCTCTTTTTTTTTTGAGAGGGAGAGAGAATCTCGCTCTGTCACCAGGCTGGAGTGTAACAGCTCAGTCTTGGCTCACTGCAACCTTTGCCTCCCGTGTTCAAGCGATTCTCCTGCCTCAGCCTCCTGAGATGCTGGGACTACAGGTGCCCGTCACCAACCACACCCGGCTAATTTTTGTATTTTTAGTAGAGACGGGGTTTCACTATGTTGGCTAGGATGGTTTTGATCTCTTGACCTCATGATCTGCCTGCCTCCCCAAAGTGCTGGGGTTACAGGCGTGAGCTATCACACCCGGCCCAATTGCTACTTTTTACAGGGAAGAAACCAATCCATTGAGTAGAATGTCTTACTAAAGACTGAGAAGGATAAGATACACACTGAAGAAGGATGGAATTTCTTTTGGCTAACTTGAACCTCAATTTCAACTAAAGTGCCCTGTTCCACACAGCATGAAAAAGAATCCACAGTCCACCCTTCACTTTCCACCCGACTTGTTAATCATGCCCAGAGGGTAGCAGTAAGTTTAACTGCAGACAGTTGTTTCTGTTAATGGAATTCTAAGCCCATCAGTTTTCCGCGGGGAGGATGAGAGAATCTTCCACTGTGTTTTTCTAAAGCAAATATTTAGTGCTTTCATCTTTTAGTGCCCTAATATGCAATCTGTCACCTAAATAAGAAAAAAAAAATACATCTTCTCATGCGGGTGTTTGCAGAAGTGACATCATGTTTCCGACGTCAATCAGACAAATGGCAAATGCGTTCAGAGCAGAGCTGATCATTCTGCCTTCTAGAGGCAGATTTGAGAGAATTAAGACCCCACAATGACACTTGCTGTACTTGTGGAAATAGGGCCACCACTCGCTTTCTAAAGTACCCTATCATGTCAATGAGGATGCTGAAAAGCAACTTGTTTCCTGGCTGCTTTGTTTTTCTTCTAGGTTCCCAAGCTCAGGATGCTTTGTTCAGTGTGTGGTTTATAAAAACGAAAACCATTCTTCTCCCACCTGGAAGACATTCCTCTACAGAAACCTGTTGCCAGACAATGGGAGTTCCTTATCAGTAAAAGTCCTTCCTCTCAGCTAAGTCATGGATGACCTGACTCTTAACCACAGGCACTGAGAATTCCTCCAACCTGCCAGGAGAGAGGTATCGGGAGCTGGACGTGGGATAGGAAAGCCGGGGTACGTGCATAGAGGGCAGTTATAATGTTTTTGCTTTTTCCTGGTCTGAAGTGATTTCAGATGCTGTAAAGCCAGGAGAGCTATAGCTGTGTTCTGGATGCCATCTCCCCACCCCTCCCCCTCCACTCCAATTTCTGCTTTCTGCCCTGGGTCACTGCTCCCACTTCTCAATTGGCTGCGATGGCAAGTCTCCAAGTAATTACAAAGACAGGAATTGGATTACACAGGAATTTACATGTATGCGATGGCTGTTACCTTCCCCAGCAAAACACACGGCAGAAGCATCATCTACTGTTCACTCGAGTGTGACACTCTGAACTGGGATCTTGGAGGTCACCTCTCATTTCCCAGGAGGAGGACATGAACACACAGAAGATCCCCACCACACACACACAGCCCTGCATTACACTTTTCCCTAAGAAAGCAAAAGCTCTGAACAGCCAGGAAGAAGGCAACTCTGGTCTTCCCGTGCGTGTAGCAGCTCGTTCCTCAACCTGGGTGGGGAGGCACCGAGGATTGGTGCAGGCAGCTCAGGTGCTCTCCTCTTGCCATTCCTGGATTCATCTAAGTAATGGGGCAGGTAAGGACAGCCTGGGAGGACCAAGTTGGGTCAATAAAATCTACAGATCTACCATCTTCATTTTAAACGTTAGGCCCAAATCTTGAAAATCTGTCCTGACATCTGAGAAAGAGTAATATAAATAATTCAAAGCAGAACACCCCAAAAGCCATTTTCACTCTGAGGCCTATATGGTTAGCAATATATCTCCCCTCACTATTTCTTTCTCTGGCCACTGTTGAATTACCTTGAATTCTCCTAAATCCACAAAGTAGCCCAAAGCATGCTAGGTGTACAGGCAAGAACAGCCCACACTGAAGAATGGAAAATCCAACCAAGACTTGCCAATAATAAGCTGCCAACCATGGCATTACAGTTGTATCTCTTCCGCTGGAGACGGCCTGGAGAAACAGCAGGGCAGAAGCCCTTGATTATCAACAGAGAAAAATTAGCCCTTGAATGAATGAAGTGAATTGAGTCAGCACTAGCTATCAAATGGAGAAAATAAAAAAAACAAAACCCACATCTCCAGTGACTATACAAAGGCAACACCAGGACACGTATAGGGTGATGGAGCTGTTCTGTATCCTGACTGTGGTAGTGGCGGCAATAATACGAATTTATATTAAAATTCATAGAACTGTCAGGCCAAAAGAAAAAGTCAATGATCATATATTTTAAAAAACAACCTTTTTTTTTTTTTTTTTTTGAGATGGAGTCTCGCTCTGTCACCCAGGCTGGAGTGCAGTGGCGCAATCTCAGCTTACCGCCTCCGGAGCTCAAACGATTCTGCTGCCTGAGTAGCTGGGACTACAGGCACACGTCACCACATCTGGCTAATTTTTTATGTTTTTTAGTAGAACGAGGTTTTACTGTTAGCCAGGATGGTCTCAATATTCTGACCTCTTGATTCGCCCGCGTTGGCCTCTCAAAGTGCTGGGATTACAGGCATGAGCCACCACGCTCGGCCTAGTATAACTTTTTTATAAAAATTCCACATCTCAAAACCAACCTGGCCCTCATACCTTAAATTGGGGGCACAGAATTGCATGCCATGAGTGTAAATTTGAAAAACAGCTGCAAGTGACCTGACCACACAAGACACGAGGGTAGAAGGCCCCAACAGAGACCTGGAACTTGTAGATTTTGCTGTCCCAAGCAGGAAAGGTCCACGAAGAAACAAAACATCTCCAACATATCCCTACAACACGCACGAGGCCAGGAGCCTGTGCCAGACACTGCTGCCCTTACCCTGGAGATGGAGAAGCAGGGCAGGGAAAGGATCTATCTTCCCTTCAGGTACAACATGTGTTTCTCCCTTTTTTGTTTTTTTTTGAGACAGAGTCTCACTCTGTCGCCCAGGCTGGAGGGCAGTGGCGTTATCTCGGCTCACAGAAACCTCCACCTCCCAGGTTCAAGAGATTATCCTGCCTCAGCCTCCTGAGTAGCTGGAATTACAGGCGTGCCACCACGCCCGGCTAATTTTTGTGTTTTTAGCAAAGACAGGATTTCACCATGTTAGCCAGGCTGGTCTCAGACTCCTGACCTCAGGCAATCCGCCTGCCTGAGCCTCCCAAAGTGCTAGGATTATAGGCATGAGCCACCACGCCCAGCCATGACATGTGTTTCTGAAGCCAGTGAAAGATGTCATAAGCAATCGCTATAGGGTATACCTTTCTCTCTCACCTTCATGTATCTTTCTCATGGGTTCTCTCTTTTTTTTTTTTGAGACAGAGTCTCACTCTGTCACCCAGGCTGGAGTACAATGGTGCAATCTTGGCTCACTGCAACCTCCACCTCCCAGGTTCAGGCGATTCTCCTGCCTCAGTCTCCCAAGCAGCTGGGATTACAGGCACCTACCACCATGCCTCACTAATTTCTGTATTTTTAGTAGAAACGGATTTCACCATGTTGGCCAGGCTGGTCAACTCCTGGCCTCAGGTGATCCTCAGCCTCCCAAAGTGCTGGGATTACAGGCGTGAGCCACTGCGCCAGCCTCCCCCATGGATTCTTCTACAAGTGGCAAGAGGAAAGAAATTTGTCCCAAGAAAGAGTTGTGACAGTCCCACACACTGGACCTCCCCCTCGTTGGTTACAAGTTGCTCCTACTTTCCAGTGGAGGGGAAACTCATTTCTCAGGAATGAGTGAACTTCTCACCTGTCACCTGGCCCCTGGCAAACCACGAGGCTTACCTCACAAATGCTGCCACAAACTCAGCAGGCAGGAACTGGGCTGGGCAGTAAGTGACAGAGTCTGCAGGACCTTCCCGACCCACCCTGTGTGTAGATCGAAGTCAAGCTACTGTCATCTCCCCCCAATTCTGTTTTTCTAAATAGCAAGAGGCTACCACCAGGACAGGGATAGTGACGTGGGGCTCAGGCTAAACTTGTCTGACCCAGTGACTGGTGGGGCTGGAGCAGAAGCCGAGCAGGAGGGCCCGTGTCCAGCAGTCACTACATGCCTTCCAACCTCCCTCTCTCTCTGGTGTCTTCGTTGCTTTGCCGTCCCCACCCTCCCCTCTGGAGAGAACTGGCTTTTCCAAAACAGAAACTTCCACTCTGAGCACACGCAGGCCTCTAATTTGGATCTTCCCAGCCAAGAGCTTTCTCCCTGCTGCTCTGGTCTCTGAAGCTGGTCGTGAGTGCGCTGTGACATGGCCAGAATCTAAAAGGGTGTGGCTGCACCGAGGCCACCACCTTTTTCATTTTCAGCCCCCGTAGACGAGGCCAGACATTGACCAGGAGAAACAAATCTGGCCTTTTATGGCGCTTCCACCAAACTTAAAAAAAAAAAAAAAACTGATTTTCTTAATGCAACCCGGTTTGAAATGGCCTTTCAGACATGTGACAGAGAACACTGAACGGGTGTGAAGTAAAAGGTGAAAGATGATGGCGCTCCTGGCTAAACCAGCAGCAGCTGATGTAATAAATACCTTTCCAATAAGGTCCACAGGACAGGCCTGACAAGGAAGAGTAAGAACTCAGATCTGCTATTTTGCTTGCCTAATCATCGCTGCCCTTAATAAAAATGAGTAAATTAGGTTCCAGAGTCTGGGCTAAAATATGGTTCCTCTGTTTCCAAATTCCAAACGTCTACCTCACTGACGTCATCAAAGGGATTGATACCTGAGAAACAGGTACGTCTACAGAGACATTGACTGATAAGCAGATAGTGTCAAAACCACCTCTGCAGTGCCTAACCACTGCCCCAAGTGCTAACCACATATTCTGATATGGGAGACTCTACATGGAATACAAAGTCTGAAGGCTAATTTATACCCTACCTTGACCGGCCCATTAAAAACTGACCTGTCACCTCACAGCATTACAAAAGGGGAGGATCCAAAACAATCAACTGTGGGGGATGACATGTCACACACCAAGGCCCAAGTCTTCTCTACGAATGACCTTTGTCACACGGGCCGCAAAGAAAATATGTGACTCACAACGAAGGAGATAAGGAGGAAGCCATTAACATGGAGAGACATGGGCACATGCTGCCAAATAAGCTCACTGAGGCTAGGATGCAGGGTGCAGGAACACCCCTCTCTTGCACACAGATGAGCTCCTTGGAAGACCTCCACGGAGAGTGCCTGGGCTTCCTGCTTAGTATACAAAATGAAAAGGATAGCATTTACAGTGACATCTCTTTGCAGTCTAAGAAATGGTGATCAATGAGGGAAATGGGGCCAGAAATGATCCCTGCTTCTCTGTGTCTGTCTTCCTGGTGGCAAGCTCTGCATCTGATAAGGCGGGTGGGACTACATCGTGTTCCCTATGCACTGGGAATGTGACCTCACTGAGGCATTAAAAATTCCCAGGGACACACTGCAGTGTCCATTGACACTATCACAGCGGTTGACCAGCAGAGGAAATCTGTGCCCTCATTTAGCCTAGAAGACTTCAACAGAAACAACCTTGGCAGATGGAGGATATGGGAAAGGAAAAAATTAAAATAATCTGGTAGGCCCACCTGCCGTCCTACCCAATGAGCATGAACTGGGGTGAAGAGGGGATGACGAGGAGTTGAATTTGCTGGCCCACTTGAGCAGAATGATCTGGGGCTATACATGCAAAGTGATGACGGGTCACATACATCATTGGGGCATTATGGAATGTTCCAGAATCACTATTTGCAACTTACACCCTCTGCCACATGAGATGCAATTGCACTATAATAGTGGAACCTTGTTTTTTGGGTTTTTGAGATGGAGTCTTGCTCTGTTGCCCAGGCTGGAGTGCAGTGGTGCAATCTTGGCTCAATGCAATTGCCCACCTCCAGGGTCCAAGCAATTCTCCTGCCTCAGCCTCCCGAGTAGCTGGGACCACACATCCAGCTAATTTTTGTATTTTTTAGTAGAGATGGGGTTTTGCCACGGTGGCCAGGCTGGTCTCAAACTCCTGGCCTCAAATGACCCACCTGCCTTGGCCTCCCAAAGTGATGGGATTTCAGGCGTGAGCCACTGCATCCCGGCCAATAGCAGAGCTTTGGAAATAGTCTGTGTTCATTGGGGTAACAGCTAAGTACATTAAGGGATACCTACGATTTCCAGGATGGATAATCATTCCTAGTTTCATAAAGAGAAACCACATTTTCTTTGTGGCATACATAGGAAAGTGTTTCTGGTATAGAAAGATGTAAAATAAACAGAAAACAAGTGCACGTACAGTATGATCCCACCTATGATTTTTTAAATCACATTTTTTAAAAGACTGCGAAGAAGTATTTCAAAATATTCACTTTGTCTTGAAGGAGTATTTTTTTTGGTTGTCTCATCTGCTTCTTTATATAATCAGGGGTGGGAGACAAATGAAAATGTTTCGTTTAGCAGAATGCTTGCTGATCCAAAGTTATAATGCAGAGAATTATAAATTAGCAAATACTTCCCTTCTCTGCACTTGGTTGTGCAGATCCAGATTTTCCATACATATCACGTACTGAAAACTACAGTACCCAGGAAATGAAGCAATATCTATATTTGTTTCAAATGACTAACAAGCAAAAATAAAACTTTGGCCATGATGACATGCTTTTTAGAAATCAGACATATAATAAGCCACATAGGATGTGGTCTAATAAACCCAAGAAAAGTTTCATTTCCTCTCACCAAAATGGCTAACTCCCTGTTTATGTGACTAGCTTGGCAAATTTAGCGGAAGTCTCTTCTTCCCTGAAATTTATAGATTGAGAGGTTAATAAGCAAGAAGCAGCTATAATGTGCCCCTCCTGAAAATACACACATGCGCGTGCACGCACACACACCCCAAAAAATGAAATAAAAACAGGCTCAACACCAGCAAAAGGGTAGGTCAACCACAAAATCAGAAGGACAGAGTGCACCAACTCACTAATTCCCGGCCACTGATCAGGAAAAGTTTACAGAACCCCTGAAGAGGAAGGAAACAAGGAATCAGGGAAGGGTTTAGACAAAGAACTTTTTAAAAGTTTGTTTGCAAGTATTTCCGTGAAAATGGTATTGACTGAGCAATTACAGGAAAAAAAAAAAAAAACACTTTCTTCTTATCTGAATGTGGTTATATGCCGTGGGTTACACCCTATTATTGTCACTATTAAACATGTTAATAGCCTCAATGTAATGACTTTGTGTGGCAAGCTTTAAAATGTACATGAATAGCTAACTAGAAAGAAATGATTCATCCCTGCCCAGGTGGGTATTGACTTTCTGAGTCACATTTACTCAGCTGGTCTACCAACCTTAAGTCCCTAAAGGAAGAGATCTAAAAGGTTCGAATCTGGCTGAACTGCACAGAAAGAAAGAGAAGGGACAATGAATTTGAAATGTGGATGGGACCAAAGGTACAATTGTTGAGACTTGTAAGAACTTAGGTATCCTGAACCAAAATTTCCTCCCAACTCCTAAGAAGGCTGAGTGAAGAAAAGGATCAAACACCTTCTCCTTGAACAAGCGGAAGATGGTTGGTTATCATGGCTCTGAACCATGGCCAATAGCCATGGCCCTTGATTACCAGCAATTTTATAGCTCTCACTCTTCAGCTGTGTGATCTTAGGCATGTTGCTTTCTCTCTCTCTGGCTCAGTTACCTTAACTGCAAAATGGGAATAATCACAGCGCCTCCCTCTTAGGGTTGCTTTCAAGGTTCGGAAAAATTAATATAGGCAGTAGTTACAGTAGTTCTTACAGTAGTTCCTGGATCACAGGAAGCCTGTGTTAAATGTCAAGGGATCTCTGTAGCCGTGTAGCAGTGGAGCAGTTGGGGAATATCCCATGACCACCTTCTTTTTGCAGGTGCAGGATCTGCATTGCAGAGGAAAAAAGCACCTTGCCAAAAACATGATGAGTGTTGGACTAGAACTTAGTTCTGATGACTAGTCACGTGATATTCCCCACCACACTCCGTAAAGCCATTTCTATCACACCCATGCTGTGGGATCAGGATTTTCAGACATCACCAAAATTCTTCCACACCCACCCCCCAACTGCCCCCCGCCCCGAGACAGAGTCTTGCTCTGTTGCCCAGGCTGGAGTGCAGTGGCGCTATCTTGGCTCACTGCAACCACCGCCTCTCCCAGGTTCAAGCAATTCTCTTCCTCAGCCTCCCAAGTAGCTGGGATTACAGGCACTTGCCACCACGCCTGGCTAATTTTTGTGTTTTTAGTAGAGACGGGGTTTCATCACGTTGGCCAGGCTGGTCTCGAACTCCTGACCTAATGATCTGCCCACCTTGGCCTCCCAAAGTGCTGGGATTACAGGTGTGAGCTACCGCGCCCGGCCACCACCAAAATTCTTTAAGTAGGTACTAGGAATGCTACATGTGAATTTCCATGGAAACCTACATGGAACACATAACTGAGCTACTCCAGCAGCAACTGGCCCATCGCAAGGACGCACCATCAGGGTGTGATTGCTTAAGAATCTTACTAATTGCCTGCACCAGTCTGAGCCCACCAGCTCTTTCACCAAGCTACCCCTTTATTTTATTTTATTTTTCTTTTTGAGACAGAGTCTGGCCCTGTCACCAGGCTGGAGTGCAGCGGCGCAATCTCGGCTCACTGCAACCTCCAACTTCCTGGTTCAGCTATTCTCCTGCCTCAACCTCCAAAGTACCTGGGATTACAAGCATGTGCCACCACACCCAGCTAATTTTTTTTTTCTTTTTTTTTTTTTTGTATTTTTAGTAGAGACGGGGTTTTGTCATGTTGGCCAGGATGGTCTTGAACTCCTGACCTCATGATCTGCCGCCCTTGGCCTCCCAAAGTGCTGGGATTACAGGCATGAGCCACTGTGCCGGTCAAGCAACCCCTTTATATACAGCCTATATGTGAACCTGTATCACTGATGGAGAAATTGAAGCACAGATCAGTCGGGTAACATGCCCAAGTTGGCACAGCCTGTAAGTGGCATCTTTGTATCTCACCTATTTACAGTTTACAGATTTATATGGCATCCTGGAAACGTGGCATTTTGGCACGTTCCTGGGAGATGTTTCTGGGTTCTGAGGACAAGGCTGAGAAATGCTCAGTCACTGGCGCCAGGGATCTAATCAGCTCCTGCGGATCATGAGTTATAAGGAAGAAACCCAGTCTTTCTGTTTCGTTTTCCTCATACTTAAAATGGGTGCCTGGTTCCTTTATCTACCTCCTGCCGCCAACCAAAGATTAATGAGTTACCATGTGCCAGGCTCTGATGGAAGAACAGCTATGTTCATATCATCTTATCACAGTCAGAATGAACAGCTATGCTTATTAAAAGCTGAACCAATGAGAGGCTACTGAAAAAAACCTTCCACCAGGCCATGGCTAATGCAGAGAAAAGGAGGCCTCCCTCCTCTGTCAGACCCAGGCCAGTTAAAGGCCATGCTCCTTACACACACAGACAGCAGCTCCAGGTAATCAAGACACAGGCATGGCCCAAGAACATGCATGATCAGAGGTATGCATGCAAGAGAGCAAAAAGTCCGAAAGACTCCAGAAACATCTTCAGTTTTACGCACATCTGGCTAACAGGGAATAGTTACACCAAAGGATTTCCACTTTAGTTCATGAAGTTACTAAAGAGAATTAAGCAGACATTATAGTGTCAAAAGTGCTCCTAGAATTAAAAGTAGAAAGAAATTGCAAAACGTGTTATAATCCCAATTTTGTGAAACATTTTTAAGTTTTGTGCACATGAATGACTAGAAATTTGAAAATATATCCAAATATTAAGAGATTATTGGCCAGACATGGTGGCTCACACCTGTAATCCCAGCACTTTGGGAGGCCAAGGCAGGCGGATCACTTGAGGACAGGAATTCTAGAGCAGCCTGGCCAACATATTGAAATCCCATCTCTACTAAAAATACAAAAATTAGCCTGGCATGGTGGCGGGCGCCTATAATCCCAACTACTTGGGAGGGTGAGGCAGGAGAATTGCTTGAACCGGGAGGCGGAGGTCACAGTGAGCCAAGATCACACCACTGTACTCCAGCCTGGGCAATAGAGCAAGACTCCATCTAAAAAAAAAAAAAAAAAAAAAAAAAAAAAAAAGGAGAAATATTATCAATAGGTAATAAGAGTATAGGTATTTACATTTTCTTTATATATTTTTAGTTTCTGGTTCTCCTATATGGCTATTTATCACTTCCCACACCAGAACAAACATTTAAAGATGATTTATTCCACATTTTCTGTCTCCAACAGCAAGACTTATATACATATATATTTCTCCAGGTCTCTGCCTGCTGGAGGCACTGCTTTCTGTTCCTGAGGCCCTGACACACACCACAGCACCCAGTAGGTATACAATAAATGTTTTTAAAGACACAGGCTTTATTAATTGGTTCATAAATATCCACTTTTACTTTTCTTAAAGCTAGCATTAGTACTGAATCATTTGCTGTTTAAATCTAAGAGTTTGAAAAATTTTTATATGCATTGACTTTTGCTTTTCTGAAGATAAAAGCATGTTCTAGATGGTCTTTTTTCTTTAGGACTACTAATTTGAAGAGAACTGTCACTCCCAAGCACTGAGCAGTGTGGGGTATTGACGTTGTATTGAATTATTTAAAGGAAATTAACAATGCTTCCTGTCCTTGAAGAGCAACATCTGCGAGAAATGCCATTCACGGCTGCCTCCGGTAGGTATTGTCGAGGCCAAGTAGGCATTTTCCAGCACCCTGGATTTTAAAAGAAAATTTTCAAGTTCTAAATGACTGGTAATGAAGGCAAAGCTGAGGTGGTAACTTCTCCTCCACTGCAATATGTGTAGTGTCCCAGGAGACACTTCCTGGGGCCAAGTTTAATGAGATAAGGTTGTGCTCCTCAATTTCATGGAAGTTACGTGTGGTACTGGATCATGGGGCCTTCACTGGGAGTCAGGCATCCTGGAGTCAAGGGAGCACCACCCTCCACCCTCTCCTTGTAAACAGGCATTTTTATGGCTATGATATCCCTATCAGTGGTCAGCACACCCAGACATCATGGCACCCGAAATGACAGTGACCCAACAAGAATTCAGGGATCGCAGTGGAGGGGCCCTGCCCTAGAGAGAGGTCAACTTTGGATGGGTGGCTTCATTTCAGAGCTAGCTCATCTCATACCGTCATTCTGCTCCGAGACCTACCTCAATACACCAGGGCTCCCCAACTTTTTGTAAGGAGTGGCTCCTTTTCATGTCCCTGAAGACTTGAGTGCTGACAGTGAAGTCTGAGGGGGGGGGTAGAAGTGCTGACAGTCATGTCCCTGAGTGCAGCAAGGGAGGGGGCTCTGCTGCCAGGAAGAAAGGGGAACAGAGTAAGGCTCGGGAGTGAGGGGGACACGTCACCAAGGCACACACAGCCCCCAGCCTTCCTTTCTACTCTAACCCACATTTCTATAGAAGCTCCAAGCGAGAGGGATTACAGTTCCCAGCAAGAATCAGAACTCTCCCATTTTCCCGCCATCCAGCTCAGGGTCCCTTCTAGGAGCATCTGAAATGCAACCTCCTCCGGGCAGCCTTCCTGCTGTGTATTCCCACCCCTACCCACCATTCTCCTAATGGACATGGCCTCCCCTTCCTCTGAGCCTCTCAAGAACCAGCTAGCTAGCATTTTCTCTCTTAACTTACCTTACTGAATCTATTAGTTATGTGAAATTGCTGGTATTTCTGTCCTACAAAAATACAATTATATATGGTTGCACTTAATACTTCAACTGCTTGGAGAGCTGATCTTTTTTTGGTTGTTGTTAAAGAGATGGGGGTCTTGCTATGTTGCCCAGCCTGGAGTTACACTCCTAGGCTCAAGCAATCCTTCTGTCTTAGCCTCCCAAATAGCTAGGACTACAGGGGCATGCCACCACACCCAGCTCATTTTTTCGTTTTTTGTGGAGACAGAACCCTTGCTAAGTTGCTCAGGCTGGCCTCGAACTCCTGGGCTCAGGCGATCCTCCTACCTCAGCCTCCAAAGTGTTGAGATCTCAGGCAAGCAGCACCATGCCTGGCTGATCTGTCCTCACTCATACCTTGACACCTTTTCCTTTGCCAGATGACAGTCTTTTGAGAAAAGCAACTATACTACCAATCCTGGACCCCTGGAAAGGTGTAGCAGCACACACCTTGGGTGCTCAAGAAATATGTGTTAATTTGAATTTCAAACCCTATCACAATAGCTGCTACAGTTTACTGACAGCCTACTCTGTCTGGGGCCCTAGACAGGAGTGTGCCTCTTATTCCATTAATCCTCACACCTATTATCAAGTAGGTAGTATCACGCCCGTTTCACAGAGGAGGAAACTGACTCAGAGACGGTAAGGAGCATGCCCAAGGTCACACCACTGGTAAATGGCAGAGGGAGAATATGGACCAGGTCCCAGTCAACTCACGCAGGTGCCTGCTGTAGAGACCCATTGGCCTGTCTATGGCTTAGTCAACAGGGAAGAGAATTTAGGGCTGTAAAAAACAACTTGGGGTCCAAGAAGGGCGATTTCACAACCAAGAAATATTATTCTACTTTTCTAAAAAAGAGAAATGGCTATGCCCTTTATGTTCATTGTAAAAAGTTTTACATGGAGAGAAATTCCACGAAGAATCTTTTCACGTAATTTGTTCAGGACTAAGAATAAGAGATTGAGGATAATACCAACATCTTATATGTTTTTACATTTACTATCACAATAGACTTAGTGGGTATGGAAGACTCTGGAAAATAGGAAATTGATATAAATAAAGGACAAATGTATACGACAGCAATGTACATTTAGAGCAATGTACATGGTTACCATGGTACATGGGGTAGTGCCATGGGCCCCCAAGTTTATCCAGATGGATTAAAACCATCCACAGGCAAAGTGAGCTCCCAAAATGAGAGGGAGCCATACTGCCCCATAACTGGAGCTACTCCAGGGCCCAGGATGGCTGCAGCTGACCCTGTCTGGACTTTGAGAGCCACCAACTAACTGCCAGAAGCTGAAAGATCTGCCCCCAGGAAGGGCAGCAGAGCACCAGAGGAAGCACTTGGTTCTCCACCCCTGGAGGTCTAAGGTCTCCCTTAGACCTTATGCAGAAAATGCCTCCCACTCTGCATTTCTTCACCGGGCTCATTTGTAAACAGCAGCGTGAGTCATTAGGCAAGCATGAGTGCATTGGAGAGATCAGCCCAGTTTTACAGCTAAGGCTATTCTATTCAGTCCAGCCACAGCAGTGACTCACCTTACTGCCTTCAACCAAAGCTGACTTGGTTAGCCCTCCCATTGTTTTAGAAGGAACCCAGCAACATGAGGGTTTAATCCAAGTCTGCTTGCTTTATTTTCTAACACAATGCGAGAGCCAAGAGGCAGAGTTCCTAAGGGCAAGTGCCCCAGAGCAGGCGCTGGAAAAGAAATGCATCCCTGCCTGTCACAGACCACGTGGTCTTTTTATCTTCTATGGGCATTTCCTCATGGCCTTCACTCTTAGAGGAAATTGTGCCTTATGGAAATGTTAAACACACACACAACCTCTCTGTACAGATCTATGTATACTTCCATGCCTGGGAACCTCAGAGTCAAATTTCCAGTTCACGTCCAGAACTGCACTACCGGCTTTGAACTTGGTGGAATTAACCTTACTCCAACATTATTCCCCACCTTATCTTACCAGGCTACGCTGCTTTCCATTTTATGTGGCCCAAAGGAGGTTTATTACCCGCTCAAGACCACTCTTCCCCACCCCCCCCATCTGCTTTCTTCTTTAATGTTCATAATTATGTTCATAATTATTCGTTTCCAATCCTCTTGCAGAATGCAAAGTCTTAATACACAACTTCCAATTTTAGGAGGTAGGAGATATCTTATAAAAAGTGCAAATGTATATACAACTACAAAATCTTTTTATACCATGAGAAAATACAGTTGTTTTTTCTTTCCTTTTGAATCTTTCTTAAAAAAACAAACTCTTCAACAAATCCTAAAGACCAGGAAATAAACATCTGCTGAGTTTTCTACTCAGTGTCCATTCATGATTTTTCTGGTAACAATATGTCAGTTACTTAGGGGGCACCCCCCCGACTCTAGAGCCATGTAGCTTAGTGGAGTGAACCCCACACCAGCTTCAGAAGTGGGAAAGTTTACATAGTCCAATCATCCAGCACACTGCAACCCCTTCCCATAGACGCAGGTTCAGAATTAAGGTCGCAGACTTGTAGGAAAAGTAAGATCTCTATGGACTTGAATAAGCCTCTATGCAGTAAAACCAACTGGGAGGCTACCAGAGCCCAGAACTGGAAGGAGGTGGTTCTAATACATGGGACCCTGGATCCAGCCATGCCTGATGGGTGGTGATCACTCTGGACTTTTCAGTTATGGATCAATACATTCATTTTGCTCAGGCCAGCCTGAATTGGGTTTGAGAAGAGAGAGAGGAATTCAGACTCAAGCAGTCCTCACCTCAGCCAGACTGGCCTCCATAACTGCCCATCCGCGAATCAAGGGAGGATGTCGGAAAAATTGGAGTTGTTACAGGATAAAAGTACATGACGGCCTTGTGAGTTTCATGCTCCTGACGAAATGGGTGGGCTGTTACAAGGCAAGGTATTGAAGTAGGCATTTGGTGCTTCTTGAAAGAATGAAGCAGGTGGCAAGTCTCTGCAGAAAGGAGAGGAGGACCTTCAGCCACCACCCACCTGCTGGAATTGCCCCAAGGGCCCTCCTTCACTCCTAGTGTTCCTGTCAATACCACTGGCATCACTGAGCTATTTTACATCATGGTGGGCTCCATAAATGCACTGGATCCAGAAAGGAGAAGCCACAGATGCTGAACAGCACTAAAACCTCCCCTCCCTGGCTTTCTCCAGAAACACTGCCTGCTTGTGACAGAGGACCTCAAGAGGTGTGCTTCTTCTGGAGAAGTCAAGTGATGAGGCTGGATCATGTCGAGAGAGAAGGTAGACGGACAGGGCTGGGTTTGAGTCTCATTGGTGGCCCAGCCCCTGATGACAGCGTGTGCTAAGCAGATCTGAACACAGCCACATTAATCAAAAATCAAGGTGTGCCACCGATAAAGTCATAGTAATATTTGTGTATTCTACCATCTTGCTTCTTTATGAGCTTACTGCCCTACTCCACAACTAGCTGGGTAATATTCAAATGCTAATGCAATCAAATAAAACCTAATAAGTCAGAAAATACTAACAGCTCTGCCATGAAACATCTAAAAATGAACAAATACAGAAGAGGGTGAAAAGCATTTGAAAAACAAAACCCCTAAAAATACAAAGGCCTCCAGAGATAAGAATTTTGTATGACCTAGTATCACTCAGGGCTGGGTACAGTGGCTCACACCTACAATCCCAGCACTTTCAGAGGCCAAGGCTGGAGGACCACTTGAGTTCAGGAGTTCAAGACCAGACTAGGCAACATAGCAAGACCTCATTTCCACTAAAAATTAAAAAAAAAAAAATTAGCCAGATGTGGTGGTGCAGGCCTGTAGTCCCAGCTACTCAGAAGGTTAAGGTGAAAGGATCGCTTAAGCCCGGAAGATCAAGGTTGTATGAGCCATGATTGTGTCCCTGTACTCCAGCCTGGCTGCCAGAGGGACACCTGAATAAAAAAAATAGAAAGGCGTCATTTAGAGTCAAACCAGCCAACATCTGCTGACTGTCAGAAGAATCAGAACCAACCTCATAGGCAGAAAGAAAAATGCAAGAGCTTTACATTGTGACTCAGAAAACTTTGGTGTGGTCATTAATTTTATGTCTCTATTTATTTTAGAGACAGAGTCTCACTTTGTCACCCCGGCTGGAGTGTAGGGGTGCAATCTCGGCTCACTGCAACCTCCGCCTTCCATATTCAAGTGATTCTCGTGACTCAGCCTCCCAAGTAGCTGGGAATACAGGCGTGTGCCACCACACCCAGCTAATTTTTGTATTTTTTGGTAGAGGTGAGGTTTCGTCACATTGGCCAGGCTGGTCTCGAACTCCTGGCCTCAAGTGATCCACCCACCTCAGCCTCCCACAGTCCTGGGATTACAGGTGTGAGCCACCATGCCTGGCCTTATATGCCAGTTTGACTAAGTCACAGGATATCCGGATATTTGGTTATACATTATTCTGGATGTTTCTCTGAGGATCTCTTGGATAAGTTTAACATTCACTGAGTAAAGCAGACGGCCCTCCTTGATGTGAGCAGGCCTCAGCCAATCAGTTGAAGGCCTCAACAGAATACAAGGCTGATCCTCCTCCAAATAAGGAGGCATCCTCCTGAGTAACTGCGTTCGGACTTGAACTAAAGCATCTCTTTCTGGGCTCAAGCCTACTGAATTACACCATCAGCTCTACCAGTCCTCCAGCCTTCAGACTCAGACTAGCGCTTCACCATAAACTCTCCTGGGTCTCCAGTTTCCCAGCGACAGATCGTGACACCTGATGATGCAGATTATAGAATTCCATGACTGGGTGAGCCAGTTCCTTGTTGCAAATCTCTGTACATAAACATGCACAACCTATCGGTTTTGTGTCTCTGGAGAACTCTGACAAATGCATGTGGATGCACATTTTCATGTATTTTCTCCTCCACAGCAAGAGGGAATGGATTTGTGGGTCTCGGAAAGATCAGAAATTTAAAATGAAATGAAGATTTCTAAGAAGAAATCATCTAATCTAATTCTTTATGATTTTCTTTAAATCTCCAGGTCTAGATGTAAAACGGTCTGTCTAGGACCACACAGCTAAAAAGAGCTGAAACTAAAGCCTAGATTTTTAAAGAGTAAGAGAGTTCAAGGTTCTATGCATAAACAGAAGAATTTTCTTTTGGAAATGCCACATCTTTGGAAGAATAAGAAATCCATTTAAAAGAAGGATCTTGCTAAGGGCCATTCCACTAAAAAAGCAAAGGAGTAAACTGACGGTTATTAGAAACTGGTGAGAAGGTAACATCCTCATATTTCTTACCACTTATTCACACACAAGGATGCCAAAAAGCAAACAGCAACCCTCCAGACAAACAAGCAACCCCACGTCCACACGTGTCACCTTGGAGGGAGAGGTAAGGGCTTTACAGGTCACACTGATCCAGCTTTATGCGCCATCAGTAATTCTCACCTCTGAAGGTGAGGTAACTTTGATGGGAACTAATTACATCTGAAATTCACTGTCAACTTACTGCAAAGGCAAAGAAACTGCCATCAGGACTCCAGATAAGCTTCCATTTTCACTCAAGACAAGCCCAGTTACTTCTCAGACTGGGATATCATCACTGACGTGGCAAATGCATGCAATATTTTTTTCTCATGATTTTTTTAATGTGAGCATGTATGAGTGGCAAAGTGTGAGTATGTGCCCACACGTGCACACTTCCGTGTGCGTGTGTGTGTGTGTGTGTGTGTGTGTATCAGTACCTGTCAAGGGCAACGTTCCAGAGTCAGGAATGATAGGTCCAGGTCACACATGGCACCTCCCTCTTCCCTTACCACCACACCGCACAGCCACTCTGCTCAGAGTTGGCAAGAGTTGAAATGTAATCAACCTCTCCGCATTCAAGGGATGCAGAAACCAAGTCTACCTCAGCCCTCAAAGGCCTCACCTGAGTGAGAAAAAGACAAGGCTCCAAACAGAAAGCAAAACAGAATGAGCATAGAAAGAGGCCACCTGTTCACATACCTTTACAAAGCTCTGCTCACCCCTCCTCAACCTCAGCACAGATAAGAGCGTGGGGCCTCAGTGTCACTGACACTGCCACCCTCCCTCTAACTAGCGGTACTCTCTGAGGTCCTGGGGCTCAGCTTGACACGGCACATGAGGGTGCTGGCTGCTGGATGACTTCTAAGGGCCGTGTCCACCTCCAACAAACTCCATTTACACACGCCACTTCTGTATGGCCAGCAGAACACAGAGGGACGGCTTCATTAGGGCCTTGACTCTCTATGTACAGAAGCAATGCGCCTCGATTTCTGGACATGGTCATTACATAATAAGAGGGAAATTTATTGAAATAAGTCATATTCAAGGAGAAAAGGCTGCACGCATGCATGCACGTGTACACACACACACACACACACACACACACGTGAAGATTTCTTTTACTGAATAAAAGTTCTATCTGACCAAGAAAAAGTATTTTAGGAATATGGCATCATGACTAGGAATTTGCAGCATTTCAAAAGTTCAAAAACTTTTTGAAACAAAGTTTTGTCAACAGTTTGTTTTTTCCTGTGGTGGGGGGGGAAGTGTACTTATCAAATACTGAGAAGATATACTTTTTTCATTATTGTATCATAAACAATAAAAGGAAAACGGGTGGAGAGAGATCCAAGATGGCCGATTAGCAGCAGCTCAGGATTGTAGCTCCCACTGAAAGCGCAGAGAGTGAGTGGACGCCACATTTTCAGACGAATTTTCATAGCCTACGGACCAAGAGATTCTTGGTGGAGGAGCCCCACGGGTCGCCAGCGCGACCCTTTCGGAGGGCGCGGCCGTTTTGCAGGCGCCCCGACGCGGCGGTTCTCAGTCCGGAGTATACAGGATTGAGTGCCCTTTTGGTTGGCGTTTGGAGCTCCGGGAAAGCAGAGTCTCCCATTCAGCTGATTAAAAAGCGGACTGAAGTGGGGAACCAGACCGAGAGATTCCCGGGCAGAAAAGTGCCACGAATCTTGACGCTGCTGTTTCAGCTGGCGTAGTGGGTCGCCGCAGGGGAAAGCTGGTCCCCCCACAAACAACAACAACAAAAAAAAACAGCAGTTGGAACTGCTGAGGATTGAGAGTTTCACAGCAAGTACAGCTGAACCTGGGAAGGTCCAGCTCTGTGGGGGAGGGGCATCCGCCAAAGGAAAATTAAGAAATAGAAAAAACTTTATAACCAACAAGCTGGACGTCCACTCAGAGACCTAATCTGAAAGTCAGCAATTACACAGACGACAGGTGGATAAATCCACAAAGATGGGAAGAAACCAGCGCAAAAAGGCTGAAAACACCCGAAATCAGAATGCCTCTCCTCCTACAGAGGATTGCAGTGCCTCATCACCAATTGAACAAGGCCTGATAGAAAATGAATGTGAGGAATCAACAGAATCAGGCTTCAGAAGGTGGATAATGAGAAACTTCTGTGAGCTAAAGAACATGTTCTAGCCCAATGCAAGGAAACTAAGAACCTTGAAAAAAGGTTTCACGAAATGTTCATGAGAATGGACAATTTAAAGAGGAATATAAGTGAATTAATGGAGCTGAAAAACACAATACGAGAACTTCGCGAAGTATGCACAAGTTTTAACAGTCGAATTGACCAAGCAGAAGAAAGGATTTCAGAGATCGAAGACCAACTTAACGAAATAAAACGAGAAGACAAGATTAGAGAAAAAAGGGTAAAAAGGAATGAGCAAAGTCTCCAAGAAATATGGGACTATGTGAAAAGACCTAATCTACGTTTGATAGGTGTACCTGAATGTGACGAAGAGAATGAATTCAAGTTGGAAAATATTTTTCAGGATATTATCCAGGAAAACTTTCCTAACCTAGCAAGGCAGACTAATATTCAAGTCCAGGAAATACAGAGAACACCACAAAGATATTCCTCAAAAGAGCAACCCCAAGGCACATAATCATTAGATTCATCAGGGTTGAAACGAAGGAGAAAATACTACGGGCAGCCAGAGAGAAACGTCAGGTTACCCACAAGGGGAAGCCTATCAGACTCACAGCTGATCTCTCAGCAGAAACCCTACAAGCCAGAAGAGAGTGGGGGCCAATATTCAACATCCTTAAAGAAAAGAACTTTCAACCCAGAATTTCATATCCAGCAAAACTAAGTTTCATAAGTGAAGGAAAAATAAAATTTTTTGCAAACAAGCAAGTACTCAGAGATTTCATTACCACCAGGCCTGCTTTACAAGAGCTTCTGAAGGAGGCACTATGTATAGAGGGGAACAACCAGTATCAGCCACTTCAAAGGACCCATCAGTAAGCTGCATCCAGATCCATCTTACATGCAAGGATATACAGAGACTCAAAACAAAGGGATGGAGGAAGATTTGCCAACCAAATGGAGAGCAAAAAAAAAAAAAAAGCAGTAGTTGCAATTCTCATCTCTGATAAAATAGACTTTAAAGTAATAGAAACCGAAAGAGATAAGAAGGACATTGTATAATGGTAGAGGGATCAATGTAACGGGAAGAGCTAACGACCCTAAGTCTATGTGCACCCAATATAGGAGCACCCAGATACATAGGGCAACTTCTTGGTGACTTACAAAGAGACTTGGACTCCCACACAATAATAGTGGGAGACTTTAACATTACATTGTCAATATTGGACAAATTAATGAGACAGAAGGTTAAGAAGGATACCCGGGACTTGAACTTAAACCTCAAACAAGTAAACTTAATAAACATTTACAGAACTCTCTACTCCAAATCCACAAAATATACATTTTTTTTTCAGTAACACATCACATTTATTCTAAAAGTGACCACATGGTTGGGAGTAAATCACTCCCTAGCAATTGTATAGCATTTCATAGGTTTAAATGAAATATTGGTTGGCTGTTTGTTTGTTATTTTCCTCCCTTATTCCTTCCTGTCTCCATTGTATAACACAATTATTAGTATAAAAAAAGCTTTTAATATCCATTTGTAGACTGCATTCTAGCCTGGGCAATAGAGCAAGATTCCCGTTCTCTCTCCCTTTTTTTTTTTCTTCTTTTTCTCTTTATTTCATTCTTTTTTTCTTCCTTCTTTCTCTTTTTCTCTTTTTTCTAAAAAAAATAAAGAAAAAAAAGGAAAACGGGTAAAAAATAATAATTTTTTTCAAGTCTGGAATAAAGTTTTAAAAAAAGTTATTTGGGTAATTCTTAATAAAGGAGATTTGTTTTACTTTTTAACCATACAGATATTAATTAGTTTTATACATGAAAGTAAAGGCTTACAGGGATAAAAGGTAATAAGGAGACGTGGTTAGCCTTACTTAACATTATCCAAATTTGAGACATTAACCACGGCATGCACACACACACACACACACAAAGGTGGTAGCTCACACCTCTAATCCCAGCACTTTGGGAGGCCAAGGCAGGCAGATCAGTTGAGGTCAGGAGTTCAAGACCAGCCTGGCCAACATGGTGAAACCCTATGTCTACTAAAAACACAAAAATTAGCCAGGTGTGGTGGTAGGCACCTGTAATCCCACATACTCAGGAGGCTGAGGCAGGATAATTGCTTGAACTCAGGAGGTGGAGGTTGCAGTGAGACGAGATTGCACCACTGCACTCCAGCCTAGGGGACAGAGCCAAGACTCCATCTCAAAAAATTAATAATAATGAAGTTCAGGCTGGACGCCGTCGCTCATGTCTGTAATCCCAGCACTTTGGGAGACCGAGGCGGGTGGATCACCTGAGGTTGGGAGTTCAAGACCAATCTGACCAACATAGAGAAATCCCGCCTCTACTAAAAATACCGAAAAAAAAAAAAAAAAAAAAAAAAGCTGGGTTTGGTGGTATGCACTGTAGTCCCAGCTACTCAGGAGGCTGAGGCAGGAGAATTGCTTGAACCTGGGAGGTGGAGGCTGTGGTGAGCCGAGATCTAGCCATTGCCCTCCAGCACGGGCAACAAGAGTGAAACTCTGTCTTAAAACAAAACAAAAACAAAAAGAAGGAAGTTCAAACAGACCTGACTAACATTAAATCAAGTTGTTTTGAAGGCACATCTAATTCCGAGGACATCCATGCGCTAGCCGACACCAGCGTATCACTCCCATTTGTTTCCTCCAACAGGAATGAGGTTGGCTGTGACCTCAGGCAGGTGGAAAATGAAGCTTCTCCTTGCAACCTTCATATCCATTATTTCTACATGCAACTGAGCAAGTCTCTGTCCTTAACAGTATAATCTTTCCAGACAAGTCAACAGCAAGCCAGCATGAGAAACCATGCTCATCAATGACTGAGGGAATAGGAGTTGATTTCACATATTCAAGCATAACACAGAAGCCCATCCACCTTACCCAGCAATGACTGGCTGTGGAAGAACATTAGGCAGAAGCTCGGCTCCAAGCAGCACAGGCTGCAGAAAGCTTCGTGAATCTAGCTAATGAAGTCAGCATTATACTGTATTTACAATGAGATTCTTGCTAAAGGGATGCTCCTTCTCCAAAGCAGCCTTTGGGACTCAGCACTGGTGTGTGTTGTGTACTATGCACATCACTGGGCAGAATCGAGGGGCCAAAAGTCAGAAGGGGATCTTATCAGGCCTTGTGATGTGTACTAGGCAATCCTCTCTTTAAAAGCCCACATATCTCCTACAAAAAGAAAGTAAGCAGCCTACAATGGGACTGAGAAGTCGAGACAACATAGGGACTAGGTGTGTTGGGAGATCTGGCTGCCACTCAGGAAACTTAGAAGGTTTTGCTCTGAAAAAGAAAGCAGTGTCGGTAAACAGCACCCTCCTCCCCTTTCAATGGGAATCAAATGTTTTAAAATGTAAATGACAGGTTCCTGAAACACCCCTGGAATTTCTCCTGGAAATGCTTTCGTAATTCACATCTTGTTAGCCACAGGAACCCCAATTACATATCCTCTTTTCACATTTCCACTAACCAATTATTAGCATTAGATAATAACATACTATTTTCTGCTAATATGTTTCCTGACAACATCAAACTCCAGAGGGTCTTCATGATGCAATAACTGAATAATTGTGCAAACGAGGACTCATTTATGAGAAAATGTTATTTAAACCTTCTCAGGTGTTTATGAAAACAAACCATGTTGGTTAAGAGACACCATAAACACTAAATTGCATAAAAATGTATGAAATTGAATGAAACGGAAATGAAAACAAGTTCTTTTCAGGCATTATGAAAGGAGAAATTCCAAGGGGAGCATATAAAGATATAAATATTCAAGAACAATGCATTCCCACAGGCAGGATCAACATGACACCACCTTGTTCAGAATGGGAACACCCAAGGAAACTTGAAAAAAGACTTGCCAGCCCCATTCACTGGCAACCTTAGTTCCAAAATGATACTTGCCCCAATGTATGACTTCCAGAAAGAATCACACTGTCACAAATCTGACAGCTTAGGCAGTCACCTCTGTGTCATAGAGTATATAGTAGGGGTACCCACAATGGCTTCTGCTTGGCCTATGGTGATATGGCAGCTGCCTTGTAATGTATTTGGGGTTTCTCAGCTTGAAAAGAAGAGGTGAAGTTTTCATGGCATAAGGGGTGTGGAATCTGGCATGAATTATCTCCTGTGCCCCCCCCCAAAACATTGATTATCATCTAACTCCAGCCATTTATAATTTTATTAGTAAATATCACGTTAATGAGGACTTTTGAGAAGGGGGGGAAAACCCTAAATTGTGTGTGCATACATGTGGGGGGGGGGGGTGTCTGTGGTGCGTGTGTGTGTACAGAGGCAAAGACAGTACGCACGTAAGTTGCAGGGGTCAACCTCATCTTACTCCCTTTTCTTCTCACCAATAAAAGGATGGGGGCCAAGCACAGTGCTCACACCTGTAATCCCAGCACTGGGGAGGGAGAGGGGGGGCAAATCATCTAAGGTCAGGAGTTCAAGACCAGCCTGGCCAACATAGTGAAACACCATCTCTACTAAAACTACAAAAATTAGCCGGGCGTGGTGGTACACACCCGTGATGACAGCTACTTGGGTAACTGAGGCACAAAAATCACTTGACCCGAGAGGTGGAGGTTGCAGTGAGTGAGCTGAGATTGCACCAATGCACTCTAGCCTGGGCAACAGAGTGAGACTCTGTCTCAAAAATAAAAAAAAGGATGGGCCCACCTGCCAGAAGAAGCTAATAGGTAAAATGTTTTTGTATTCAGATGGCTCTGAGAAAACACTCAGTTTTTGGGGCTCTCTCTTAAAGATTGTCTGAGGGTTCCTCCCGCTCTGGAAAGTGACAGGCATCTTCGTATGTCTAACATGTACAGCCAATAAAGAAAAAATTCAGGTTTTCCTTGAAAACTTTCTCCTGAAAGTACTTAAGGGACATTAATGCCAAAAGCAGCCCTGCAGGGTGGTGATCAGAACTGATGATGAAGCTGCTGGCCCGGGCCGGATCTCCTGAGCACAGCAGCTCCGCCTGTGGCTGCAATGACCTGGACGAAGGCAAGAGTCAGTGCTGCAAATCAGGACAAAACGAATTTTCCTATCTTCAGAGCATCAATGTGCTTGGGCTTCTTAATATTTACGACAGGTAAAAAACCACCACCAAAACAGTAACAAATTTAAAAACCAAATCCAAAACCAAATGACTCCCCAGTCTGCCAAGGGCATCATCTGATCAGAATCTGCTGTGGCTCACGGCTGTAATCCCAGTACTTTGGGAGGCCAAGATGGGTGGAGTTCGAGACCAGCCTGGCCAACATGGTGAGACCCCCATCTCTACTAAAAATACAAAAACTAGCCAGGCGTTGTGGCAGGCACCTGTAATTCCAGCTACTCGGGAGGCTAAGGCAGGACAATCACTTGAACCTAGGAGGTGGAGGTTACAGTGAGCTGAGATCGCACCACCGCACTCCAGCCTGGACAACAGAGCAAAATTCCATCTCAAAAAAACAGAATCTGCTGTTGCCATCTGACTGATCCCTGCAGCTTCCAAGATTACCACCAGAGTGAAAAATGAAGACAAGAAAGATAGCACCTATCAGAGGCATGTTTCAGCCACTGGAGAGAACATCTTAATCCTTAGCCAACCTACAGAAAGAGCAACAAACTGGGTGTGGAGGCTCATGCCTGAAATCCCAGCACTTTGAGAGGCTGAAGACCAGCCTGGGCAACACAGTGAGACCCCATCTCTGCAAAAAAAAAAAAAAAAAAAAATTTGATAGCTAGGTGTGGTAGCACGGGCCTGTAGTCCCAGCTATCACTTGATCCCAGGAGGTCAAGGCAGCAGTGAGCTGTGATTGGGCCACTGCTCTTCAGCCTGGGTGACAAAGCGAGATCATGCCTCAAAAAAATTAAAAAAAAGTAACAGCAACTAGAAAGTCACTAGTTGTATTGATTAAAAAGTCTTCAGTGCTTCAGGGAGACCATGAATTCTAAAGTTATCTTTATCCAATCTCTGGTTCCAGGTAGTCTGCTGAGGTATGTATTTGCTGAAATGTGTGGACCCCTCATAGACACGGTCATCTTTACCCCGTAACAGTCCTTACCACAGGAACACTTAATTTGCAATAAAAGGAACGGGATCATTTGGAAAATTAAGGCAAATATGAACTAGCTTAATATTTTTTTAAATTCTGAAGCTTATCATCAACTGATGAATGCATCAAAAAAAAAATGTGGTCTATCCATATAACGGAATATTATTCAGCCACAAAAGGCTGAGGTGTGAGGTGGCTCATGTCTGTAATCCCAGCACTTTGGGAGGCGAAGACAGGTGAATCACTTGAGATCAAGAGTTCAAGACCAGCCTGGCCAACGTGGTAAAATCCCATCTCTACTAAAAATGCAAAAATAAAATTAGCTGGGCGTGGTGGTGCGAGCTTGTAGTCCCAGTTACCCGGGAGGCTGAGGTAGGTGAATCGCCTGAACCTGGGAGGTAGAGGTTGCAGTGAGCCGAGATCACACCACTGTACTCCAGCCTGGGTGACAGAGCAAGACTCCATCTCAAAAACAGGAAATAAAACAAAACAAAAACGAGTGATGTCTTGATATCTGCAGCGACATGGATGAACCTTGAAAACATTTAAGTAAAAGAAGCAATCACAAAGGACCACAAATTTTATGATTTCATGTATATGCCTAATGTCTGAACAGGCAAATCCATAGAAACAGTAGATTGATGGTTGCCTTGGGCATAGGGGAGAAGGCAGAGTGGGGGAAATGGGGAGTGAGAACTAACGGGTACAACAGTTTCTTTTGGGAATGAGGAAAATCTTCTACAATGGGGATAATAGTTGCATAGTTCTATAAATATATGAGAAACCACTGAATTGTATATTTTAAATGGGTGAACTGCATGGTATATGACTAAACATATTTTTTAATTCTGGAGTTTAAACTGGCATAATTGCCACTATCTTATCTCTGTGTAACTGCTTTGTATTTTAATTCTGAGTACATTTTATTGGAAAAGAATACACAACTCTGGGAAACAGACAGGATAAGAATTATTATTCCCATTTTACAGGAAGCAGAGGTCCAGAGCGCTTCTGTTTTCTTTTCACTGGCTGGCTGAGTTTCTGCAGGACTCAGAAAGAGTACAAATTATGGTGGAAGAAGCGGGGGCTACAGGTCTTAGCACCCCAAATCAGGCAGGGATGATAACCAGCTCTTGCCAGATGTCTAGAAATGTTATGTAGGTGGATCATACAGACATGCTACTACTAAACAAAACGCATTGAAAACGGCAGGTGGATTACTGAAATGCAATTCTTAATAGCATGAAATTCAGGTTAAACAATTTAGCTAAAATGCAGGGGACCAGGAAGAGTCACCTCTTTAGATGATATTGGTGGGGTGAAAATACACCCAATTAGATGTGTCCGTATAATTTTCACATCAAACATCCTGTGCTCCCAAAGGCAACTAATGGCACAGCTTGCTATGGATTTTCCCAAGTTTTCAAGAGCAGTGACAGCCCTCTTCAACAAAGCCACTTAACATAACACAAGGTTAACGTGGAAACTGCAAACACTTGCTTTCTTAATTTACACCTTTCATTTACTTCCCCAGAAATGTCATGAAGGAGCCACGGAATTTCTGATGTACTGTCAATAGATGGTTCCTTTCAAGAACAGCATTTAGAAAGCAAAATGTGAATAATCCTAGAAGGTAATCTGGAGCTATACTTAAGAAAAAAAAAAATAGTATTTTGGAGAAGCAAGGTGATTTTGGTGTGGGTCTCTCACTTTAAAAAAAAATACAAGGTCAGGTGTGGTGGTTCACACGTGTAATCCCAGCACTTCGGGAAGCCAAGGCAAGAGGATCGCTTGAGGCCAGGAGTTCAAAAACAGCCCAGGCAACAGAGCAAGACACTCTCTCTACAACAAAACAAAAAAGTTAGCCAGGCGTGGTGGTGCACACCTATAGTCCCGGCTGAGGCTGGAGGATCACTTAAGCTCAGGAGTTTGAGGTTGCAGTGAGCTATGATTATGCCAGTGTACTCTAGCCTAGGTGACAGAGCAAGATCCTGTCCTTTTTTTTTTTTTGAGATGGAGTCTTGCTCCGTTGCCCAGGCTGGAGTGCAGTGGTGCAATCTCGGCTCACTTTAACCTTTGCCTCCCAGGTTCAAGCGATTCTCCTGCTTCAGCCTCCCCAGTAGCTGGGATTACAGGCACGTGCCACCACACCTGGCTAATTTTTATATTTTTAGTAGAAACAGGGTTTCGCCATGTTGGTCAGGCTAGTCTGGAACTCCTGACCTCAGGTGATCCAACCGCCTCAGCCCCCCAGAGTGCTAGGATTACAGGCCCTGGGTGCAAGAGCCTGTCTTTTTTTTCTTTTTAAAAAAGGCTGGGCACAGTGGCTCATGCCTGTAATCCCAGCACTTTGGCAGGCCAAGGCGGGCGGATCACAAAGTCAAGAGAACAAGACCATCCTGGCCAACATGGTGAAACCCCATCTCTACTAAAAATACAAAAATTAGCTGTGTATGGTGGCGCACGCCTGTAGTCCCAGCTACTCGGGAAGCTGAGGCAGGAGAATCGCTTGAACCTGGGAGGCGGAGGTTGCAGTGAGCTGAGATTGCGCCACTGCACTCCAGCCTGGTGACACAGCAAGACTGTGTCTCAACAAACAAACAAACAATTAGGTAAGTGGAAAACTAGGATTTTGACAAATACAAATGCAATGACTTCACATTCTCTCTTTGGACCACAGCAAACAAAATACAGCTCACAGGGAGTTACTCTCTGCATCACAGATCTTTCACAGCTTGAGAAGCTACTAGCTTTTATATCATCATGTTTGTGCAATTTTAATCTTTTTTTTTTTTTAAAGAATACCCTAGTAAACCACAAAGATATTTTTTAAACACATAAAGTAATTGGCAACATTTTTAAAAGGGCAACTTAAAACATGCATTTTCAAAAAAATTTTTTTTTTGATAACGAGTTTCACTCTTGTCACCCCAGCTGGAGTGCAATGGGACGATCTCAGCTCACTGCAACCTCCGCCTCCCAAGTTCAAGTGATTCTCCTGCCTCAGCCTCCAGGAGAACTTGGATTGCAGATGCCCGCCACCACTCCCAGCTAATTTTTGTATTTTTAGTACAGATGGGGTTTCACCATGTTGGCCAGGCTGATCTCGAACTCCTGACCTCAGGTGATCCACCCGCCTCAGCCTCCCAAAGCGGTGGGACTATAGGCGTGAGCCACTGTACCCTGCCCATTTAAAGTATTCTTTCCAGGCCAGGCACAGTGGCTTATGCCTATAATCCCAGCACGCTTTGGGAGACTAAGGTGAAAAGATTGCTTCACCGCAGGAGATCAAAGTTACAGTGAGCTATGATCTGGACAACAGACCCAGACCCTGTCTCTAAATAAATAAATAAATAAACACTTTCCTATATCTGAGTCTACTCTTTCATCGCTCAATAAACATATTCAAGCAGAGCTTCTCAACTTTGGTACTACTGATGTTTTAATGATTATTTGGGAGGGTGAGGGGTTGCCGTAGCAGCATCCCTGGCCTCTGCCCATGAGATGACAGAGGTACCCCCTGCCCAGCTGTTATAACCAAAACTGTATCCAGATGTCTTCTGGGGAACAAAATTGCCCAAGCTGAAAACCACTGAGGTAAAGGCACCTGGCCTGAAGTCTCCTACAGCATGGAGGCCCCAGCTTTAAAAGGTATTTGGATCGCTGCAGTAGCCAGCAGCACATTAAAACCATCCATCCCATTCAAATCCAAACACTCAACAGAGACTAGGAAATCCAACGAAACACAGTGTTGGTGTCAACGTGTCACAAGCCCCCCAGTGATGAGTGTGCAGCCGTCAGCAGTGTGCCAAGGTCCCCCACAGTCCTACAACTCTCTTAAGTGTCCCTAATATTAATAAATGTATGAAGTGACAGGATTGACATTAGCAAGATTAATATGTCTAAAGAGGTGGAAGAAGGGGTTCCCACATGTTTACATCTTGTTAAAATCACACAGCTTTAGTAATCTGCTAATAGTAATAGATAGCCCAGTCACTTAAGAAAACTCTAGGCCAGGTACGGTGGCTCATGCCTGTAATCCCAGCACTTTGTGAGACTGAAACGGGCGGATCACAAGGTCAGGAGTTCAAGACCAGCCTGGCCAGCACGGTGAAACCCCGTCTCTAATGAAAAAAATACAAAAATTAGCCAGGCATGGTGGCACGTGCCTGTAATCCCAGCTACTTGGGAGGCTGAGGTAGGAGAATCACTTGATCCTGGGAGGTGGAGGTTGCAGTAAGCCAAGATCACGCCACTGCACTCCAGCCTGGGTGACAGAGACCCTGTCTCAAAAAAAAAAAAAAAAAAAAAAGAAGGAAAGAAGGAAAGAAAGAGAAAAAGAAAACAAAACAAAACTCTAACCACCTCCTTCCTGGACGAAGGGAAGAGTAGTATAGACTGGTGGTAGCAAATTGGCAAAACAATGATATTTTTATCTCTGATCTCCTTAAATAAAGAATCCAAATAATAAAGAGTCCATCTAATTCACAAATCCAGAGTGTTCTGCATAAAGTGAGTCCAAGTATCTAAAAGATCCAAGATGACATCTGTGCTCCAGGACGAAGGTGTCAGCATCACACCCTGGCTCACCTCTGGTGTGTTACTCAGCCTGTAACCGCCCCAGAAACCACCCAGAGGTGACCAGCTACAGCCAGCTCACCAGCGGCCGACACCAGAGTCAACAGCAGCACCGGATGCGGGACGGACAAACCCCAGACCCAGCGCACGACCCTGGTGCCTCTCTTAGGGAGCAGAGAAATGCTATAACATATCATCATTCCCGGGGTGTGGTTTGTTTCTGGACGCTGCGCCAGCAACTTGCACATGGAGTCGTCCAGGCCGCAAGGATGGGCGGCAGGCGGCAGGGCCAGGCAGTCTGGTGCGGTGAGTCACGCTGAGGCCCGCAGGTTGGGAAGCAAATAGAGATCTGGAAGCAGCTCTGCAGGGAGGAGTCAAGAATGTCTGGTGACCTTTTTTTTTTTTTTAAGATGGGGTCTCGCAATCACCCAGGCTGGAAGGCAGTGGTGCAATCACAGCTCACTGCCACCACTAACCCCTGGCCTCAAGCGATCCTTCTGCCTCAGCCTCCTAAGTAGCTGGGGGTATAGGCGCACACCGCCACCCAGAGCTAATTTTTTTTCCTTTTTTTTTTTTTTTTGTAGAGACAGGGTCTTGCTTTGCTGCCCAGCCTAGTCTGAAATTCCTGGGTTCAAGCAATCCTTCTGCCTCAGCCTCTTGAAGTGCTAGAGTGACAGGGTGAGCCACCCTTTTAAATCCAAACACTTCTGTGATCATCAAAATTTAGGCTTTCTGGGTTGACCATCACCAAGATGATAACTCAACATTGCTTTCTCTGGAGGACCCAAGCAGGGCAGGGAACAGACCTTATGAATTCCACCTGTGGCCAGAGTTGGAGACTGGAAAGACACCTGCTTGAGAAGCAAGGTGGACCACTCAGGATGTCTGGGTGCCGATCACCTCCATGTCTGCCTGTCTGTCTGTCTGTCTGTCTCTCTCTCTCTCTCACACACACACACACACACACAAGACCTAGCCCTGCTCTAGGTACACTTGGCTGGCTGCCAGCACCTCGGTAGGAGCCGCTTCCATTCCTGGGGGACATGAACAGTGTCATAGCTCTAACTCAGGGGCTGGGAGCTTCTTAGCACTTAACACCTGAATTTATTAAGAAACCTCAGGAACCGTGGTCTTCACATTTTTACCTGGACAGCAGAAAAGGTCTCAGGCCCAGTGCCATCACAACCATGATGTATGGAGACTCGTCCTGCTTCTTTTTCATTTCTTCCCAAAGGCAGGCAAGCAACGACACATTGTTTGCTACAGATCGAGGCAAGAACCCATACACAGCACCCCGAGTCACCTGTGTGCACCACAAATAAAAACTTCTCGTATTCCACTGCCAGTTTCCCAAGCATGAACAAGATTTTGTGTTGGCTCTCTTTATTTCAATAATTTAAAAGCAGGTGATTGGTCAGGCGTACTGGCTCATGCCTATAATCCCAGCACTTTGGGAGGCCAAGGCAGGCAGATCACTTGAGGTCAGGAGTTCAAGACCAGCCTGGCCAACATGACAAAACGCCATTTCTACTAAAAATACAAAAATTAGCTGGATGTGATGGCGTATGCCTGTAATCCCAACTATTTGGGAGGCTGAGGATGGATAATCACTTGAACCCGGGAGGTGGAGATGGAGGTTGCAGTAAGTTGAGATCACATCACTGCACTCTGGCCTGGGAGACAGAGCAAGATTCCATCTCAAAAAAATAAAAAATAAAAATAAATAAAAGCAAGTGATTAACTTAAAAAGCTCCCCACCTTCCTTATTAAAACAGCAATTTATTGGAACAATTACTCTCCTTGGAGTGTATTGCTGAAGCCAAAGTGCACCCACAATTTCACTTACTCCAGCATCCACAGTCCCAGCCAGCCCCTGATCTGGAGGAATCTACTTATTTGGAGAGGGGGTGAACATCCTCCAAGGATCTGCACCGATGTGACCTATCTGACAGTATCTGTGCCATCTCCATTGACAGGGTCTCTCATCGTGCCAGGCCAACGAGCCTGGGGGCAGCCAACTCACACACAGTCCGCCCCTGCCATGTCAGCTCACAGCTTGGTTGCAGTCCAGGCACCAGGAAGGCTTGGTCCCGTGCCCAGTCCCAACACTGATAACGTTCCCTACAGCTGCTGCCCAGAACGGAAAAGGTAAAAGATTCCTCCCCTCCCGAGTGTGAACTGGGGGAGAGATGTGGCAGGGAGACGGGGTGAGAATAAAGACAAGAAAAGGAGGGGTTTCCTGAAATTACCCTGGAGTTCCGTTTAGCACCAAGGGCATCGGTACTGCATCTCCATGTCTGTTCTGGGATCCGCGACACAGATCCTCAGGCTTCTCTTGCCCCAGTGGACCCTCAAAGCAGAAACTCCCCCAATGTCCTCCTGCAGCATTTAACCCTCTGCTTGCCAACACAGCAGTCACAAGGCATTAAAAAGGAGGAAGTGCTCCATCTGGGATCCAGGGCTAACCCAGCCAACATTCTACTACTAAATAGAACATGGCTCATTTCTACTCAAAAAGTCAACTCAGGGCTTCTACCTTCTGTCTTCTTGTAGCAAAGTGGGTAGAGAGGCAAGGTGGAAGGAAGCAAGAGAACAGCCGAGAGTTCCAGAAGGCCAAGGCTAGGGCAAACCTGGGTTAAGTTTCCAGCAAAAACCCTTCCATTTACTTAGTGAATGAAGTCAGTTACAAAAGACTGAGTGTCTATGATTTCATTTATATGAAAAGTCCAGAATAGGCAAATCCATAGATGCAGAAAATATATCAGTGGTTGCCTACGACTGTGGGGCTTAGGGGAAATGGGGAGTAGCTAGTAGGAGACAAGGGGGTTTTGTGGAAAGTGATGAAAATGTCCTAAAATTGACTGTGGCGATGCTCGTGCAACTCCTGAATATACTACAACCACTGAATTGCACGCTTTAAATGGATGAATAATAACTCTATTATTGTTTGAAGAAGGGGGGTTTCCTTGCTTTAACCATAGCAAATAGAGCTTTCACTCTCCCCCTGGTTGAAAATTTCCTAAAGATCGTCTGGAAGACACTTAGAAATATTTAGGTAAGCTATTAATGTGCTTGAGACTTCAGCACCTTCTATGGGGATGATAGTTATCTACTTCAAAATGTCCTCAGGATTAAATTTCAAGATACATCTGAAGAGCCTAGCACAGTGCCTGGCGCATGATGATTCCCACACGGCTCTCCTTTGCGGGAAGGCCTTGCTGTGGATTCAGCAGATGGGCCACAGCAAGCAGCTTGGGGCTGTTTGGGATTACATCAGATTCTGTAGGAAAGTAGTGTCCCCAACCAGTTATTAGCTCAAAATAAGCAGAGAAAGGGAGGAAACGAATATTGAACACCCAGCCGATACCAGACAAAGGGCTAAGAACCTTACACCACTCATTAATGCAACATGTAATTAATTAATATGTTTTTTAAAGACTGACTCCTATTATCTCCCCGAGTGACCTCCCTGACACCGACCAACCATGTGATCCAGTGATCTGCCTTCTTATGCTCACCAAAGCATTCTTGCCACTAGTATTCTAGAAGATCTGGTTTTACAGAGGATTCTCAATCAGGCTGACGAATCAGCTCTTACAGATCTTGGCTTTACCAAGCAAACACAAGACCCTGTGAGGGAGTGGCTGAAACCTCCAATGAATACACTGACCCTCTATGAATACACTGTACACTGACTATACCACAGTTTCTCAAGGGGAAGAAGGCCAGTACGCCTTTTAAACACTTCCCAATTCCATTTCTAAATATGTCTGAATGTCAACGGTTGTTCAGATGGCTCCAGCACATCCTCCTGGAAGGCTTAGGCAAGCAGAAATAAACAGCCTTCAGTTACAGACACTGGCTGGGCACGGTGGCTCACACCTGTAATCCCAGTACTTTGGGAGGCCAAGGCGGGCGGATCACCTGAGGTCAGGAGTTGGAGACCAGTCTGGCCAACATGATGAAACCGTATCTCTACTAAAAACACAAAAATTAGCTGGGCATGATGGCGGGCGCCTGTAATCTCAGCTACTCAGGAGGCTGAGGCAGGAGAATTGCCCAAATCCAGGAGGCTAAGGTTGCAGTGAGCTGAGATAACACCACTGCACTCCAGCCTGGGTGACAGAGCAAGATTCTGTACCCAAAAAAAAAAAAAAAAAAAAAAAAAGAATAGCAATATGAGTTATAGACGCTGCTGCCCACTCTGAACCAGAAACAACAGTCACAGTGCTCACCATGCCCTTCTAAGGGGGCCTACCCATCCCAGGCCCCTCCAAGAGATGGCCAGCCCTGGGCCTTCCTTTCTACACCATGTGACATTCCTCCCTAACTGGGCCAGTGGAAACATCTGACCCAAGGACAGCCATGTCAAGGACGGACAGTGGCTGGTGATGCTGCCTGATGTAAACACCTCATCCGAACAAGGGGGAGCAGGGCCTAATTCTTGTTCTTGGTGGTTGGTGGTGTTTTAATTGGGAAATAAAAAAAAGAATTGGGAGCCAAAGGTAAAGGGATGAAGGAGGAGTCCAAGAGGTGAAAAGGGTGAGGGGGCATGTGAATGGCTAAAGTTTGGAGTGTGCAGATGAGAGATGGAGAGTAAAGGTACAAGTAGAGAGAGGGGGCCTGTGGACGGACAAGCTGCCAGAGGACAGCGCCCAACAGAAGGGCCAAGCACATCATGCCTGAGCCTGAAAGAGAAGGGTCGTCAACTCCTGCCACGGAGGTCCCAGCGACAGCCTGAGGTCCAGGACAGTGCCCCATGTCCAGGCCTCCCAAGGCCAACGTCCAGCTGCCCGTGTTTAGTATTTGAACTCTGGTGCTGTGAATTCTGGTGTCCATCTCCGTGAGGCCCGGTGCCACGGCATAGCAGAGTAGAGGTGTATCATACTCTCTGCATGATTTACAGAAACCCAGCCATGTCTCCTTGTGCCCAAAAGGCCACCTCCCATCCCTCTCCCAGCACCTGGCTCACTCACAAGGACTCTGGGTAACCACCTTTTGGATGGGCCAATCATTGGCTAAATGTCACTAACAAAGTAGCCTCACACGGGCTATCAACAGCAAGCAATGCAAGAATAGAGGAGGCAGCGGGTCCAGAGGCCTTTTGGCCCAAAAAGTTGTTATATTTTTTCCAGTCATAGCACTTGGTTCAAAATAAGGTGGTATACGCTTCATTAGCCACTTTCTTGAAAGGAGAGTTATATCTAGAGTGTTTTCACGTGTGATCAATGGCCTCCTAGGACTGCATCTCCTAAGAAGGTTTAATAAGCACTTAATACTTAAAAAAAAAAAAAAAAAGTTTTGAAAAGGACGTCAGGGTCTAACTGAGGTCCATAAAGTCATATGAAGTGTCATGGAAGAAGACTTGCATCCAGGTATAGAGGCTTTTTTAAGGGCACCAGGAGATTAAAAAGAGAGCAATTTAAGGAAAATCCTCGTTCTCAAAGATTATGAGGCCTTATCCACTTATTTTCTTTTCCATTTTATACTCACAGCCCAGAAAAAAACAACAGATCACTGAACCTCTAAGTGTCCAAGCTAAAGGGACAAAAATGAGGTCACATATAACTCTCCCCACTTTCAAAAAAATTATCACCAATGAGGTAAAGCATGCCAAGACTTGCCCAAGGTCGCATGGTAAGTTTCTGACTGGGCTAAAGACTCGGGCTGTCTGGGTCTGAGCTGAGGACTCCTTCCCCTTTATGCCCTAGAATTTATCTTTCAACACACTCAAAGCTTCTTTGAAATCTAAACATAATTATATCAAAAGCCTAGCACTACTTCTTATGAAACCTAACAGAAAGACACACTGCTTCTCAGAAGCTTCACCAGAGAACCTTAGCGACAGAGGAAAATTATGGCTGAGTCTTTGTCGGCGGGGGAAGAGAGGTGCACAGAGGTTTCTGGATAATAAAATCACTTCTAACCCAAACTGACCCACATTTAGAAGTCCAGATACAATTAATCTGACATTAGTCAATTCTGTGCTGCAGTCCAAGCATTTGAAAATTTACTCTGGGTTGAGTATTACCAGAAAATTCTTCAGCCAGTGTTATGCAGTTCATTTCTTTATATGACAACCTCAACACCCAGAACTCCAGTCCTTCTGGAGCCCCTCCTATGGGCTGCTCTTAGCTGGTGGATTTAGTTCAAGGTCCTCAAAGTATATATCATTGTCCAATTCACATAATATGTTAATAACCATGGGCTATTATGTTGATTTATTCAAAACCGCTCACAGCAGAAATGTATATTCTTTGGGCTGTTCTTAACTGTATGGTCAAATGCGTGGCACTTGCAGTAAGGTTAATGTGCAGTTGCCCATTCTTCCCAATAGAATATAGAAGAACAGCAGTACATTAAATGCTCAAATATCGCCTTCTGAAGAAGCCTCTGTGTTCACTGTTCCCATTCATGCTGCAGCTTAACTCCTCCCAATTCGGACATGAGCTAAGGCGAGGCTGGAATGTGGACATATTTTTGATGGCGTGCTTATGGAGAAGCAAGCTGCGGGGCAGCCCAGCCTCTTCATCTGTCAATACCGGCAACTCTCCTTAATGGTCAGAAACAACATGGAAACAGACATGCAGAGTCTTCATGAATAGAATCCTGTAAAATTTGATCGGTATGATCTTCTAAGTGTTGATCTTAGGCACGACCATGCCTAATGACTCTGGTTTACTGTCTCTTTGAGCACTGCTGAAAAATCTGGTCCACGTAGATTCCACCCATTTTTGATCAAAAGTGGGTTTGGAAGCTTTTAACATGTTGTCCATGTGAAGTTTAGGGCTCCAGACAGCACAGCTTTTATTTAAATTATATAAACACGCAGGTATTATTTCCTCCATTTTAAGACTCACATTGTTTCTACATTTTTACATATCTGAAATTAAGATGCATATGGTGAACAGGTACATTTAAGATAGCTATGTTTCTTTTCTCCCTGAAAAGTTGCTATTAGAGCAAAAGCATGTCTAACGACTGATGGTATACTGGAATTTAGAAAACAGACGCATATACTGCAAACAATAATGCTCATGCTCCTTGAATCATGCACTCCTCTGGCTGCTTTCCGCCTTCATTCATGGACACAAACCAAATAAGAATCATCACAGCCTTATATTGATCCAAAAGACTCACCTGCAAAACACTTCAAGTATTAACCGCAACTCCCTCCTAAGCACTGGGCAAAGCAACATGTCATGTTTGAGAAGCAATTCTATCTCCTTCAGACTACCTTAGCCTCACATCTTTTTCCTAACTACAACCCATGAGGGAGGTAGTTACTATTTTCCTTACTTTGCAGATAAAAACCTGGGAGATTAGTAACTTCTCAAGCTGATACAGCAAGGAGGCAGCTGAGCCAGAGCCCAAACCAAAACCTGTCCATCTCTAAAGCCAGACCTTTTAACCACTAGGCTACATGACCCTGCCCCTTCAGAAACCCCAGCTATCCCCATTTTTTTTTTTTTTTTTTTTTTAAGATGGAGTCTCATTCTGTCACCCAGGCTGGAGTGTAGTGGTGCAACCTCAGCTCACTGAAACTTCCACTTCCCGGGTTCAAGCAATCCTCTGCCTCAGCCTCCCAAGTAGCTGGGATTACAGGTGCCCGCCACGACGCCTGGCTAATTTTTGTATTTCCGGTAGACATAGGGCTTCACCATCTTGGCCAGGCTGGTCTTGAACTCCTGACCTTGTGATCCACCCACCTTGGCCTCTTAAAGTACTGGGATTACAGGCGTGAGCCACCGCACCCGGCCATCCCCATTCTTAACAGATAAAGAAACCAAGGCTGTGTATGAAGCTCTTCATAAATAATTCCACAGCTGCAAGTGGGTAAGCCAGACAGCTGGGGCCAAATAAATACTGTGTGAGTTTGGAGGCAGGAATTACTTTCTCTAATATACTAAACAAAAATAAGGTTCTATCCCAAACAGCACCCGTAAGGTGAATGTGGTGTGAGCATACCTTACAGGTGCTATTTGGGATAGGAATGTCTTCTCGTCTCTGCCCTTGACCCCACCCAAAATGTTTCCAAACTATCCGGAAATTACATTTCAGACTTCTAAACAGGAGACATTCAAAAGAGGCCTTCTGCCTATTCATGAGGTTGCTGCCTGGTAAACAGCATCCTCATAAGCCACACTAAACCACCTTGCCTGCACTGAGTTCTAGAAGTAGCTGGTACCAGGGGTGGCCACAGCATCTGGCAACTGGAGCTCTGCCTGGCCCAACTTCCCAGCTTGTAATTCAAGGAGAGATGGGGTCAGGGAATCTAGCCCTTTTATCCCTATGGAATGGGATGATCCCACCATCCTCTAAACGAAGCCTTCTCGTCACGGGATGAACACGCATAGAAATACGAAGGCTGAGCATTACTTATATCAATGGTCATCAGAGGTGGCGATGGCAATCGGCAAGTTTAGCTGCAAGGCCCACTGCTCACCAAGTCTGGCTAGACGCTTCAGCCGAAAAACCGATGGGCATGCCTAGAGAGGGCAAGAAACTGCATTTGGGGAATGACAAAATATTTTCCCAGGCTCTCAGCTGCTTCATTAATGCTTGCCTTATTTGTAGAAAAAGAAACCCAGCTGAAACATCCGTGGTAGTTTTATATGCCGTGAACTGGCAATGTTTTGGAACAAAAAATAACTTTCGCACAAGGGCACTTATGGCATCATTATCACATTTTCCAAGACCAGCTACAGTGCATGCCAGGTAGAAAAGGGAAAGGCTGATGAACAGTAGTACCTTCAACAGCAGCACGGCTGTAACAAGAGGTCTTTAGACTAAATCCAGGTCCATGTGCACGTTTATGGCAAAATAACCCACATGCATTTGCCTTATAAAAGTGTTACAGGTAGGCATACTTACATAATTTATTTAATGTTTTTTAACATCCATGCTTACTTGGGTTTCGTACAATTTATTAAGCTTTCAGTCTGGCCTACAGGAAAAGGAAAAACAGATGTGAGCCTACTGCCCGCATTTACATGTTCACCAGCCTCCTGCAGAGCATGGAACCAGCTGGTGAATACCTCTGCAGCCACCATTTGGCCTGGCCCCCCCTTCTCAGCCAGAGGAGGCTGGTTCCTGACAGGTATTAGGGTCCTTGTGGCTAGCTTTCCTGAAAGAATACACACCTCAAGCAAGAAAACTGTGATGCCTGATTGGAAGTCTGTTAGATATCTCAAAAGAAACAGTCCCTCTTTAGGAGATGAGAAGCAAAATGCTAGGGACTCAGCCTGACTCCAGCAAGCTCTTAACAATCTCCCCAAATACCAGTAAACGCCTCTCCTTCCTCACAGGAGTTCCCTAGACTTGTCTATTTCACTGCCTTTTAGGAACCTCCTTGAATCTGCTTGGATAACACATCATCCATCCGTCCAACAAAACACACACACACACACACACACACACACACACACAGTGTACCACATCCACGTGCATGCACACATATGCTCTTCTCCCACTGTCTGCTCTTCCTCGTGCCTGGCCCTCAGTAAATACATTTACCAGATCTCTCAGGACCTTCCCCTTTTCCTAAATAAACACTCTTTCATTGCCCTTTTCTTGGCTCCTTTTCCTCGTTGCTTTCTCCACCCTATGGCTCCTTGGGAAAGGCAAGGAATCAGCCGGGTGTGGGGGTCTCAACAGAAGCATGCCAGGAGGGCAGGCAGGATTAGCGGCAGCCTCAGATAACAGAATCAGAATAATGTCCTGCCAAAGTCAAGTTTCCTTTGGCCCCCAGAACTCACACTCCCTCCTGTGTCTACCAAGTTCCCATCTCCCCTGTCTCCTCTTCTCTCCATCCCTCCCTCCCATCTTCCCCTCCAGCCAGAGCAGTGCCAGATCCCAGGGCCATCAAGATCTCAATCCATTCCCCAGCAATGTAAAATGCCATCACTTCAATGTTTAAGAAACTGGGATGAAACAAGGAGCGTGTCTTTTGGCCCAACATAAAAGCAGCCACATAGTTTGGTTGGGGGCCCCCAAAGCCCATGACTGTCAAAAAGGAAGTTTATTAGTAAATACAAGCATTAGCCTATCATCAGAGTGTGTGTCTCCCTAAGGTCAAATTTACAGTCCCAAACGCTACTCCAAGGATATAAGACATATGTAGGCATGGCCGGTTTGGAGGCGGCGTGGGGGTGGGGGGTAGTCATGAGCTTAGAGCTATTTCTTGAAGTAGGGCTTAGGATGGCCACCCGCAGAGAGATTACAGGAACAGTATAACTTCACAACAAAAACACTGTACTGATTGCAAGCGATTTAGTAAAAGTAGGAGACAGAGAATTGAAATTCCAAGTTTACAGGTCCAGAATTCCAGAATTCAATCAGTGCATTGCTTCCTCAAACTTCAAATGAGAGTCTTGATGCACAGTCCCCCAACAAATTATTCATGATACATGTGTATCTATAAACACACACACACTCTACCTTTTGTGGTTGTTAATGTTTAGGACAAAAACATCATGCCCAATTTATTATTCAGTCTTCGGTAGTAAAGGGCTCAATATGAAACCCCCAGTCATTTATTAAGACCCTGGACTGTCCCTTGGGCTGGAGACCCCAGGAGGACTGTAATAGACCACAGAGCCCTGACCTCCAGGTTCAAATCCTTTCCCAGAGTATATTAAAACACTTAATGAACCCTTAATTGGACTGAATTTTACCTAGATGGCAAAAACTAAATAATCTGGCCTAGAAAGACGAAACTATCTCTTAACGTCTGTTTATACTCTCACTTGCCACCCTATCCCCAAAAGGTGGTGTGGGGGGAGGGGAGGAGAGACAGTAAGAAAAAAAATGTGCAATAGCCACAAAAGAACCATACAAGAAAGAAATGTGACCAAAAGCAGCAAGAGAAACCTCTACAACAGGAAAACATTAACTTCTGTTCCTACTGTGTGACACCTAAGGGCTAAGGTTTTCACAGAAACATGATGTGATCCATTTTCTTGCAGCTAATATGGGCGTATTTTGTGAGCCCTTGGGAATCAAGAGACAGGAACTAAGCAGGCACGGAGGAACTTCCAGTCCAGCGGGGAAGCGGCCAGTTCTCCAAGATGATGTGGCAACAGCGGGGTTAGGCACAGAACACAGGGGTTTGAGGAGGGCCTTCTGCAAGTGGGTCTGAACTTTAGCCTTGGAAGAGGTGATAAAGGACTGCTTCAGTGGCTTCCTATCAGTCACCCTCATGAAACTCCTTTCTTCCACAGTCACACTACGTCTGCTGAAGAGTATGTCCAAACTATTCCAGCCACGGTGTGAACTCACACTTTTGCTCGCTACACCCTCTCCGCGGACCCCAGCAAAAGTTTAATGAGAGAAATCGCCTTGCCTTTTGTTAATAACAAAATAAACAGATGTAGAATGACGGTGTTTACCTCTTGCCTTTTATTTGTGCCATGCTTCTGAAGCTCTCTTCACTTCTAAGTCACCAAAGAGATTCTTTCAGAAGCATCTTCTAGCTCTTAAGGAAGAGACTGAAAATCCTGACACTCTCAAGAGGGCAGGCGTTGCCAACTTTTAACTCCTCACCTGCTAGTGCATTTGCCAGCGAACAAACTGGGAATTCCCTTTGTCAAGAAAAAAGATCAGAACGCGAACTGTACAGTTCCAGGGGAGGATCAATAACCGTCAGAGGGAAAAAGGGAGAAAAAGCAGGCACTTAATTCACTGCCCTTTCATCTCCACAGAAGAGCAAATTTCCTAGGTGACACGGCCCTCCCTTGCCTCCAGAGTCTGGTCTGACTCAGAACGTGTGAAATATTTGTGTGATCGGCACCCTTTCTCACTAATACCTGCGACAATTATTACACGTCTCCTCGCTCATACCTAGACATAAGAGGGAAATTGGAGATTGAAGTTTCGCGAGTCACTGGAGAGGGTAATCCACCTTGGCTGAGTTTACGCTGTTCCCTTAAATTAAGGAAATGCATAGGAAAGTGGCAGCTATCTACTCAGCATCCCAAGTGAAGGATGGGCAGGTCTCCATGCAGACGCTGGACCTCAGAATACACTCTATCCAGGAGAGGCAGAGAGAAATGCTATCATCCGTAAGCTCTTCGTGAAATGACCAAAAAACACAAGTCTCCACTTCACCAACGGGGGAACATGCCAGCCGGCAACCAGCCTTGGGCAACTCTGTCCCAAGGTCTCCCAAAGGTCACTGAAAGAAGCCATGAGGTCAAGAGCTTGACTTTCGTAGGGGAGGTATGGGGTGGTGCAGATAGGGACCACAAGGTTGGGAGTTTAAATCTTTGAATAATAGATTCAAGGCGAGGAGGGTAAACGTACCCATCATGTTTGAGCATGGATTCCCAAGACCTCTTGTATCTGTGAGATAACCAAGGAGCTTACTGTCCACCACCCCTGAAGTCCTCAGGCCTCCCAAATCAACAATGCAAGATTCTGCCTAGATGTGAAAGGGTTCTGAGACAGCCAGGACTCCACATGGGTGGCTACTAAGTCATTGTCACACAGCAGCCAGCCACAGCTGCCTCTCACTCGGCCAGAACAGCCCATCCAGCCATTCCAGGCAGTGTCTTCTCCTTGGGGACACGGCCTCTTTCCAACGACACTCTTCCCTATGTATTTTGGGCATTCCATGATCACACAGCATACCAATTTACGCTTCTGCATCCAGAAACACAGTCTTCTGGGAAAAACCTGCTCTTTTCGGTATGGCTGTGGAGTTGTGCCCTAGCTTGTAATCTGGGCTAAGAAAGTAACTTCCTGACTGACAGGAAGCAGGAGCCAAAGCTGACTTTAGCTGCCTGCAAACCCCCGGCTTGGAGAGAAAGCCTGAAGTTCTCCAACAGAGGACAGCTACTTATCAGGGAATCTTCCAAGAACAGGAATCTCTCTCCTGACCTCCCCCTCTCCAACTCTGCCATTTATTAAAACAAGTAGTTTATCTAACAAACAACCCAAGTGCATTGGGTCCTGAAGAAGTAAGCTCCGTCACTGCTTTTGTAACAACACAGTCCTTTTAAGGCTTCTAAGGACATAATTACCAGTTGAGTTTTGAACTTTGCCCAGATAAAGGCCAATACACCAGGCTTTGCTGTTTGTTTCTCGAAACAAGTAAATTCAAGTGTGAATAGAATTCTGGATCTCCTCTGTGCCTCCAATTCCTTCTCTCAGACATGGTTACCTTCCCCGGCCCTTTTTCACTAAGTGCATTTTTATGGAGAGCCGAATACATTTTGTTTTTTAAAATTCCAGCCACTTGATGTGTATTGTATCTGAGCATTCTGAAGACCAACAAACACTAACAGGGCACCCGCTGAACAGCTAAAATGTAGTAAACGTTATCAGAAATCACACTTCCTTTCCTAAAGCCCACTGTCTCATCCACCGGGGGCGGATCAGCTACATGCCAGCAAGCTTTTAAAACTGACAATATGCAAGGCTAACATTCAAATTTAAAAAGAAACACCCGGCCGTTCCTTCACACACACACCCCAAAAAATGGTATGCAGAAATATGGAAGTGAATGGCAGATAATTAAGGAGAAAACTTTCTGCTCTTTTCCTATCACTTACTGACATGTTTAATAGTTTCTAAATAAAAAATGTGATTTTTCTGTCCTTCTTCCCCCTTCTCCAAGCAATTGCCCAGCCAGCTTTGGGCAGTAAACAGTTAATATTCCACTCTCCCTGCTGCCTTGAAAACCAAGGGAACAATTGAGACATTGTCCAGTGAACAAGACTCCCAGGGACTGACATTTTTGTTTATGTCCCAGTTCTCAGACTGTCAATTTCCACTAGGCACGTTAAAGCCTGACCCGCGCACCAACACAGTCCACCGTGAGCTGAAAGGGCTCCCGCTTCATTTATTTTATTAAAGCTTCGGTGTCTGTTTTTGATTCAAACTCCAAACCTTCCCAACCCCCGCCTTTTCCCCAAAAAGTTGCCTCCTAACTCTCAGACTGTGTTGCAATTCCTTCTTGGAACACTTTGCCAAGAAAAGTAACAAAATATTTTTGAATACCAATGTTTGCATGGTTTTGCCAGAAAGGGTGGGGGGTGGGAGGAGGACCTGAAAAAGTGGCCCAGCCTTGAAAGCTGCATGTTTTTATGGAGTTTTGAAAATATTCCGCTGAAATGATATGTGAGCCGGTACCTACAGTGACCTAATGTCCAAACTCTGGCACTTCAAAAACATTTAAAAATCCACAGATGCACCCGAAAAAACCAAACTTCAGGTTCAAAAACAAAAAGGGAACATCAATATATTCCTCCCCCACCAATGCCACTGGCTGGCAGATTGTCTGAATTATGGCCCTAAAGCTTCCCCCTCCCCCACCCCAGTTTTTTACTCTTTTTATCCCCCCACCCCACCCTCTTGGGACATAGCGGGGAGGTGGTTGCATTAGTGATTTCACAGGTTTAGGGTCCTGCTCCCTGATACTTTATCTCCATGAAAAGCATACACAGCAGTGAGCACCGTTTCCTGTTTGCGGAGTGGGCATTAACTAAATCACACCCTATGTAGCAGCTACGGAATGCAAGAGCATATGGCATTGTGCAAGGATTTACCCAGGAATAAAAGCAGCAGCGCTGGCCTGCTGCTTACTATCAAACCCTGTCACTCTGTGCTTGCGGGCCACACACACACACACACACACACACACACACACACACCCATACAGTTCCAGACCCAAAACCTGGAACTTTTACAAGGAACAGGACACAGGAAAGCCAGATGGATACACCCTGCTCAGATCCCTTATTGCTCAGATTGGAGACACAACCCCTTCTTTTCACAAACTGACCAGGAAACAAAAGGAAGGGGCCGGAGCTATGAGCTGCCCAGAGGGTCACAGCGTAAAGTCCATTTGCCCTCAGGGACCCGAAACTAAAACTCTGTATAAAACCACATTTTCCAACGAACCATCTATATACCTTTCTTTTCCCTCTCACCCACTCCATAAACAGCATTTGGCCATCTTCCCATTGCAGGCTCTTTGTTTAGAATTAAGGATTCCCCACCCCCTTTTCATCTCCACTCTAAAGGGCCTCTTCAGACCCTTTCAGAGCCTCCTCAGGCTCCCCCAACCTAGGGCATCAGACACTAAAATAAATGGTGATACTTTTACGGCAGATTTGAATGTAACACGCCATTCTCTCCCTGAAGGAAGCCCCATTGGGCAGACACAAGTTGTTACTGAACCAAGGTTGAAAGACAGAATCCCTAGGGGCCAAAGGTAAGATTGCAACATTTACAGCCACCACCTTCTTCTCCCTTTAAAGCCCCTAATGAACCCACATAGGGCACATGCAAGGCACTAACTGTCTCCTGCCAGAAGCTGCTATTTGCTCTCTGAGGGTCCTCCTGGGTAAGCAGCACAGCCCCAACACCTCCCACCATTCACATCTTCACCTGGACACTGTCTTCACAGGGGTTTTCCTGACCCTCCATCTCCAACGGCCCCCGGCCCAGACCCTCTCTGTCCCACTGTCCTGCTCTTTCTCTGCCATAGCGCTTATCACTGTGAAATTACCTTGCCCATTTTCAGAGACGGAGACCTTCGCTATGAACTGAATGACCACTGAAAAGGTCTGGCTTTCCACCTGTGAAAAAGCTGCCTCTCTTCCCTGTGAGCCTCAGTTTCTTCATCTGTAAAATGGAACAGTAATACTTAGCCCCCCGAAGATCATAAGGATTAAAGTAATATATTTGGAATGTGGCACATCCTGTAAGTAGCCAACATATTTATTTCTATTTTATTATTTATTTATTTATAGTTTTTTTCCCCTTTTATTTATTTGTTTAGTGGTTTTGGTCTCTATGCCTCCCTCCCTGATCCCCCAACAGAAGTTCTATGAGAGCAAGAATATTTTCTTGCCCACTGATATATTCCCAGGGGCTGGGCACGGTGACTCACACCTATAATCCCAGCACTTCAGGAGGCCAAGGCCGGCAGATCACCTGAGGTCAGGGGTTCAAGACCAGCCTGGCCAACATGGTGAAACCCAATCTCTAATAAAAATACAAAAAGCTGGCCGGGCGCAGTGGCTCATACCTATAATTCCAGCACTTTGGGAGGCCGAGGCAGGCAAATCACAAGGTCAAGAGACTGAGACCATCCTGGCCAACACGGTGAAATCCCGTCTCTACTTTAAAAAGTACAAAAATTAGCTGGGCGTGGTGGCACACACCTGTAGTCCCAGCTACTCGGGAGGCTGAGGCAGGAGAATCACTTGAACCAGGGAGCCAGAGGTTGCAGTGAGCCAAGATCGCGCCACTGTACTCCAGCCTGGTGACAGAATGAGACTACGTCTCAAAAAAAAAAAAAAAAAAAATACAAAAAGTTAGCCGAATGTGGTGGCACACATCTGTAATCCCAGCTACCTGGGAGGCTGAGGCAGGAGAATTGCTGGAACCCAGGAGGCTGAAGTTGCAAAAATATATATTCCAAGCCTGTCTTGTCTCCCCGTGGGTAATCACCAAGTATGTGTTTATAGGGTAGGAGAGACAAGAGAAAGGGAGAGAAACCAAGCCAAATGTCTGGCTTCTCAGTTTGGGCAACCAGTAATCACTGTAATGATCATTACCTATTCATAGTGACTTTCCTCAAGTGATATAAAGGGGTAAGAACAAATAAAAAGACCTTCATCTGGTTCTAAGTGTTCTGTGGTCTTCTGACATACACAGAGCAGATAGCATTTCAGTCCTGACTTCCTATTTCCGCACGTTTCCTGGAAAACGCAGAGCCCGGGAGATGTTTGGAAGAGACTGCTCTGCAGAGGCCCAAGGCAGGAACTGTGCCCCAGGAAACCGCCCTCAGCTCCCCACCAAGCATCCTCTCCCAGCCTGCCCATCTGAGGCAATGACGCTTTTCCAAGTGGCAAATGAATCATGTCAGACCAAAAGCCATTTTAAAAGTACACTTTGTAAAAAACCCATGCTACAGCACATTTCATTTATTAATTATGCTATGGATTAGGGATCAAAGTGGTAGAAATCTCAGTGTACTCGAAATAAATGGCTTTTGTGGTTACCTAAATCCTCAGAGTCCCCTGGAATGTAATTCCTTAGGCAAAAGCAGCTTCCCAGACTTCTTACCCCCACTCCCCAATAATATGGAGGAGGGTGATTACTCAGCATCAGACCTGCATGATGCAATTATATGGGCTTTTAACGTTTCAGTTACATAAAATATGGAACTCTTCCCTTTTGAACTGCCCTCCTGGTGACGGGTTTTTAGTTTCTTTCATTGAATCTCAAGCCCTTCTCCTTCCTGTCGTCTTCTACCCTCATCACTACACTTCCAATTAGATTCAAATTAAAAATAACATATAAAGATATTATTTTAGCTCATCCCAAGATGAGATTCAAACAAATCCCAAGTAATTTGCACTAAGGCAATGGGGCGCAGTACTCAGCACACGAGCTTTGTGGTCAGAAAGGTCTGGATTTGAATCTTGGCTCTGCCACTCGCTTCATAAATTATCTAACTGCTTTAAGCTCTGGTTTTCTTATCTCTAAAATGGGGATAAAAATTGCTTCGAGGGTTTGTTGCTAAGACTGATGAGATAAAACATAGAAAGCTTCTGTCCCAGAGTCAGGAGCCCAGGACCATGGCTGTGCGTGACCAAGAATTCTTTATTGCCCCAGCACTTTCAAATTTTCCAGATATGGGTCCAGTCCACAGTTTTTGCATCTCGTTCTAAGTGAGTTGCTTTAAATTATACTTAAATCCTAGTTTAGAAATTAACCCCTGGCTTAGATTCCTACCAAAGAAAACTAATTTCCTTCAATGTGGCTGTTAGAGAGCAGACGTCCAATCAAAATCAGAGTTCCTGCATCAATTATCTGCAGAATTTGGAGCTACTTAGAGTGGGTACAAAATAAAAGCATAGAGAAAAAAATACAGATGAATTTGAGGGCATTAAAATTTAAAACTTCTTTCTTTCAAAACCCATCTAAAGCTAGGCACAGCAATATGCACCTGTGGTCCCAGCTATTTGGGAAGCTGGGGCAGGAGGACCTTTTGGTACCAGGAGGTAGAGGCTGTAACAACACACTATGCTCTTGCCTGTGAATAGCCACTGCAATCCAGCCTGGGCAATACAGTGAGACTCCATCTCTAAAAATAAAAGGTAAAAATGAAAACCCATCTTAAGCTGTATTTTAAAACATCACAGCCCAGGAAAAGTATTTCCAACACACATAATCAGGTTTCCAACTTATATAAAGAACTCTTATAAATCAATGACAGAAAATTATCTGATTCTTTAAAATGAAGAAGGCATTAAACCAGGCAAGCCACAGAGGAGAAAATAAACATATGACCAGATGCTCAACCTCAGGAGTCATCAAATAAATGCAAATTAGGTAAGATGCCATTGCATACCCAGCAAATTGGCAAAAATTTTAAGTCTAACAAGATCAAGCATTGGTGAGATTATGAGGAAAGAATTTATATGTTGGTGATGGAAATACTCATTGATCCAATCGGCTGATCCAGTTGTTCTGGAGAGCTTGACAATGGCATGTGAATTAAAATGAAGACCACAAACCCATGCCCTACCAACTCCTCTACTTTGGCATGAACCCTAGAGAAACTCTTACATAGGCACCTACATACACTTGCCCACGAATGGTTATTACAGCATAGTCTGTAATCTTAAAAAACTGTAAGCAACCTAATTAACCATCAATAGAGAAACAGAAAGCTATAGTCTATCCATATAATTAAATGCTACATAGCAGTTAAAAAGAATGAGCTACATTTCAATATACAATTTTGATAAAATTCAAATGTGATGATGAGTAAGAAAAGCATGCTGCAAAATAAAAAATAAAGAAAAAAACAGAAAAGAAAAACATGTTACAGAATGTTATGTGGAATGTGAAGCCACTTACGTAAAATTTAAAAACCACTAAGATTATTTATTATTATATTTATTGTTTATTCTTTATAATACATAGATCAATATATTATTTAAGAATTTACAATACATAGATCAATATAAATAGAGGTTGAAAAGTATAAAAGCCTGAACTCAGTTTTCATATTAATAACATCCTGGGAGGGAAGATCATGGAGTAGGAGGGATTAATAATTGTTATTTTAGGTGGCAGGTACACAAGTATTTGTTATTCTTTGTACGTTTCTGTATTTTTTTGTTTTAATTTTAAAAAGAGCTAGAGAGCAATCAGTCTCACCTGTCCTGGAGAACAGACAGAACAATCAGATACAGCCACTAAAGACAGGGAAGCCCACCTCTAACTTTCTCCCCCAAAGCTGTCAGTGTAACAACTTTGAGATACACCCCCTAAGGGGAACTGCCAAACATCAGGGAAAACCCTAATACTCAAAGATCCAAAGTCAAACAAAAGATAGATTAGGGAGTGACTACACATAGCACTAAATGGTTGGTGATTTGAGAAAAAAACAAAAACCTTCCATCCATTGTAACTTACCAAAAAGATCTGTGATTTACCAACAAGTTTGCAGACACACGCAGTATAAAAACAGGTATCATTTGGGATGAATAGAAGCCTCATTGTGATCCAACTCTCCCTTTTTGGTTCCTTTTTTTGCCATGAGTTCATACCTTTTCCTCCTACAAACCCACAAAGCCTCACTTCCTCAACAGGAACTAACAGCATCACAAAAGAATGACAGGCCTCCAGGTTCCCTGGTGTAGCCTGACCGGCACCAGCCAGGTCTGGTGCCCGGAAACTTGCTTCTCCCCCGCCTGTATGTGTCCCTGATTAAAGCAGCATAACACTCAAGTGTGAGAGCCCTGGCTCCGATGTGAGACTCCTTGGGTTCAAATTCCAGCTCTCCACCTCCCAGCTGTATGACCTTGAGTACATACATCATCTTCCCCCCCAAGCCTCAGTTTCCTCATCTGCCAAATTGGGATAATAACAATAGCTCATTCATAAGGGCATTGTGAGGATTAAACCACAACTTCATACATTTCTTAGAAAAGTGCCTGGAGCCAGTAAGTGCTCAGTGAACATCCAGTTTATCATGATCTTATACTTCCTTCTCCATTTCTCAAGGCATCATCAGTTCTCTAACTATCAAAATGAAGGTTTTGCATCACTAGACCTCCAAGTTTTCTTTCAACATGTGAATTCTGGGATTAAGTCTAAGATTAAAAGAAAAATCCAGAAAAGGAGAGCCAGCCTGAGAGAGAACCAAAGCTCTGGTCTATCATTTGCAGACTTTGTAGTAACTGAGGCTCCAGAACAGTGCATGACAAAACGCTCCCAAAGCCCCATCCCCTTAGCTTCTGTTCTGACCTCTGGTGTTACATGCCTGTGCCCAGCAGAATCCCGACAATGCACACCCTTGCTCCATATCCAGCAGGTTCTACTTCACCAACTGAAAACTTCTGGAGGAAATTCACATAGGCATCCAGACACCAGAGCACTTAGCCAAGCCCAACACTGCTGGCCTCTGTATGTGATGCTGGCCCACCCCTGTAGTCTCAGCCTGTTTCCCCCAAGCCAATGGCCGGCCCTCCCTCTCCTTGACAAATGTCCTCTCTACCCACTCACTTATTCCACACAGATGTCCAAACACACACTAGCTCACTGTACGTCCTTACTGCCTCTCAGTGGGTTTTATTTTTCAAATTATGTTCTGAAATTAACCATGAGATTGTTGGCATGAGAGTTGTGCCTGTGCCCCATGCCGGGCTTGAACTTACAGTGTAGCAGATAAATCGGGATGGGGGCATCATGGGTTTGCACCACAAAAACGAATCGGATAAGTAAGTTCATTTGTATTTATTAAAAAAGAAGAAAGAACCCCTGTTCTTCTAAATTAAAAGTTTAGATAACATTGAAGTTATCACCCTCTTGGAAATATCTTGATTTTTGTACCATGCAATGTCTAACGGAAAGGTGAGAGGAAAGAGAAACGTAGAGTTCACTGTTGAAGTCATTTCTGTAACTCTTAGAAACATGGCTGGATCCGCCGTAATCATTCACAGGTAGAATGCACAGAAAGTAGGCTGAATCCGCACTTCACGCTTGGCTCATGTGTCATGCCCTCAAGACACAGGGGTCAGGGAGACCAAGGAGACACCCCAGCCGTGGGAGGAACAAAGTGAGATCCATCAAGCCAGCTGAGCCACAGTCCAGCTCCTGAGCCTACGTCCTTTGCCTTGGGTACATCCCTCATTCTGGGTTTGGATGAAAAATGTTCCTCTCTCCCCTCATTTCATTTGGAACAAGTTTTTAAATGGTGAGTCGGTAGGACTTTTGTTCACCAGGACATCTAAATGGACATTTGACAGGGCTGTGACAGATCCAGTAGGGGGCTCAATTTCTGACACTTTCCCAAAAGCTTGACTGCCTAAAACAGCAATGACAGCTGTGACACCTCTACAGCCCTCTTACTCTCTCCTCTTCAGCCTTGGCAGAAATTAATCCATCAATGCATCCTTCCCCTGGAAGCCCTGACACATACGGCCTCAGAATCTCTCTCAACACTCTGCTCCCAGCAGACGCACCCAGCCTGCCGTCCAGGTACAAACACGGCACTCAGCTCAGAGTCCTCCAACCAATGCTGTAGCCTTTCGGAGCTGCACGATCTTTTTCACAGTTTCTATGTGTCTTGAAGGAAAATGTACAGAAGCTTCATCAAATAGTGAAGTTATAATAGTCAAACACAAATAAACTACTTGTATGCTGAGTTTGCCACCAATTTTCCATGATTTAAAAAATAATGCTTCTAGTAATATAAGTAAGTGGTAATAAGTAGAGGAGACTACACAGGACAAGTTAAAGTGATGCCTCCTTATTTATGTTATTACATTATTGTGACATTTTTCAGCTAAAAGGGCAGCATTTCATACTATTAATTATCTGCGGGTTCTTCAATTGTCCCAAAGAACAAAAATAAGAGAGCTTTAGGGCAAACAGGAGTATGTTAAACAGAAGCCAGAAAAGAAAACTCTGAGATTCCAAAAATATGAAAATAAGAATTTCACAAAAATACCTAAAGTTCATTTTCAGAATTCCCCAGGACCACAGGAAAGTATCATGGAAACTCCTTTTTTTCTTTTTTCAGATGAAGTTTCGCTGTTGTTGCCCAGGCTGGAGTGCAATGGCGCGATCTTGGCTCACTGCAACCTCTGCCTCCTGGATCCAAGCAATTCTCCTGCCTCAGCCTCCTGAGTAGCTAGGACTATAGGCTTGCGCCACCACACCCAGCTAATTTTTTGTATTTATAGTAGAGACAGGATTTCTCCATGTTGGTCAGGCTGGTCTCGAACTCCCGACCCAAAGTGATTCGCCCACCTCAGCCTCCCAAAGTGATGGGATTCCAGGTGTAAGCCCCAACACCCGGCCAGAAACTCCTCTTTTCATACCAGCCTCTCTCTAGAAATCATTTGTCTGGGACGATTGTGCATACTAAGTCTCCTTAAAACAGTCCTCAGACTAGCACAAACCAACCTGTTCTTAAAGAAGGCAGGTGGGTTCTGCTCTCAGAGGGCTCTATTTACGTAGCAGTCGAAGAATCAGTTCATGGTCTAACATTTTTAATTCAAACACATTAAAAATCCAAAAGAAAAGCATGTCATTTTTATTATAAACATAAAGCTTGGCAAACTATTAGTTACAACTCTTTTGGTTTTAAGGGACAGAAAACTATTTCTAACTTGATTCCTTACCGAATAGCCCAGGATTGGAACTGGCTACACAGAACTATGTGGTGCCATAAAGGCATTTCCCACCTCACCCATTTTACCCTTCCACAAACGAGGGTCTTCTATTGAGTCGGGACTGTGTGTGTGGGTGTGTGTGTGTGTATGTGTGTGTGTATATATGCACACGTATGAAGGCAGTTGCAAAGAGCCATAGATTTAGATCCTCTCTGTGTAGAAAAGACTCATACTAAATATCACATGTCTGTCCCTTACCTAATCACATGTGCAACAGAACCAAGTGAAACATGGGAAGTGTAGTTCACTAAAATGAAAAGAGTGAGGGTAGAGACAGGAAATGCTATTAGCAGAAAGGAAAAAAAAAATGTGTAGTGACAGATGTCAGTTTCAGAGCCTTATTCCATTTTGAATGCTTGATTTCTTATGCTGGGAGTTTAGTACATAGGTGTTATTCTCAATACCTGAAAACAACTTCATAATTTAAGAAAAAAGCATAGTAACGGTCAACTCAGTGCTTTCCCGAAGAGGGATGGGAAGGAACTCAAGGAAGACTGTGGGAAAGACGCTTGGCCATCTTCTAGAAATGGAGATGGCCTCTCCCAGTCAAACTCACTTATTCAGCCTTTGACAATGTCTTGCCTTGGTCACTGTAATTCTGAGTCTCAGACATTCCTTCATTTATGAGCTTTGGCTGAAGGGGGCCTGCTACCTCTTTCCAGAAAAACAAGTTTTTTTCCTGAGTTCCAACTGAATCATCCCAAAAGTTTCACCAGAAGCCCTCTGCCCAGCCATGTTCCCCTTCAGTTACAAGACACTGTTTTTAGACTTTTATTTTCTACCTCCACCCATCAAGGTTGGCATCTCCTTTCAGTCTGAAAGGGCTGGGGGGAAATACTTCTCTTAGGATCTCACGTGTGTTCTTGAGTTGGGTCTAACTTTATGGGGAGAGCCAGAGGTATGGCTTAAAGACAGGTCTTGATAACACACCCCTCTCTGGGACAGGCCTTGATAACACACCTCTCTCTGCTGCTCTCAGCTTCCCTTCCTTCTTCAGCCTTTTCAAATGCTTGCTGTTTTTTCCACCCCAGCACCTGGGCAACACAGACAGTGTGCTGGTGAGAGAAACAAGCAGCTTGTGCCCTCAGAGCAGGATGGCAAGAGTAAAGCCTTTATCCCAGTGCTTGGACACATGGTGACCCCATCTCATTCAAGCCTAGGTGATGCACTTGATCATGGTCCAGAATGCCCTGGCTATGCAGGCTCAGGCTAGAAAACGGATTGCTTCACACCATCCAGAGCTCTTCAGCAGCCTCACAATGCAGTCAGGCTGCAACTGGACAGCTGGCATGTGGCACAGGTGGGAAGCACTGGATCCCACTCAGGGTACAGCACTGAAAACATCAAGCATGCCCTGCTGGATGAGCTAGGGTCTGATGAACAGGGACTCACTCAGCCTATAGGTGCCCCTGTTGCCCCAGCCATCTCTCCTCCACTGACACAAAACTCTAAGCATGGCCAGAGCCTGGGCTTAGTGACGTTTAGGCTCTCCATTCTAAGCTCTTGGATCTCAAAGCCCCACCTTTCAGTCAAGTGACAGGACAAAGTATCTGTTCATAGCCGCTTTGGGCCTCTTTCCAGAGATAAAATTTATCCTGACTTTCAGTATAGAGGTCTGTGATATGATCTGTCCAAGGCTTTCAAAGGCCCTCTGAAAGTGTGGGAATGAGTTGTGGAGACCAGAGATGAACGGTGGGCTGTTACAAAGGTAGGAAGCAAGAAGGAGACCAGCAAAGACACTCTGGCGACATCCAAGTGAGAGATGATGGCACTGGACTCCAGTGGTAATGGCAGAGGTGGTGATAAGCAGTGGACGCCCCCACACGCTTTGAAGGTAGAGAGGGCGCACTCTGGGCCTGTGGGATGGGCTGACAGGTTGAATGTGGCATGTGAAAGGAAAAAGAGGAATTGATGATGCCACCCAAGGTTTGAGGCCTGAGCAATGGGCCGATGTTGCTGAGCTTTACTGAGATGTTGAACACAAGGATTAACAGGTTTGGAGCTGGGGAGAGAATGCACTAAAGACGTGGATTCTGGGCATGCTAATTTCCTATTTGGCATTCAAATAGAGGCTGAACCTGGCACTCAGAAGAGGTGGTGGGAGCGGGGGGGGGAGAATGAGGCAGAGACCTGGATAATTGTCAGAATATGGTCATTCTTGCCTGGAGATTCCTAGGCAGCTCAGCTAACCTGCTGAATTTACACATCCTTATGTGGAAACTGGACATAGCAACACACTTTCCAAGCCAGACCCCTCTGGGTCCCTTGCACCTTCGCTTCCGGTACACCCCAAAGGACTATTCTGAAATCCAGTTGTTTTCTCCTTCTATGATAATTAGTGTAAAAAGATGAAAATCTGACCAGTAAGCCACAAACAAAACAATCATGAAATGACTTCATATAGCCTACTACATCACTCTTAAAACATATCTATTGCCCATAATCAACAATCAAGTCCTAGATTTCCATGTTGGGCTCTCTTAAGAGCCAGTGGCCCCATCCCAGGATTCCTCAGAAACAGACGGTTTAAATCGAGATTGAGGAGAGACAGGAGCCCTCAGCCTGGCTTTCTGGAGCTTTTGTGCAACCACGTTCCACACAAATGTGGCTGTGGCAATTAGGCATGCTCTACGGGGAGCTGGAATGTGTAAGTGTGGATTATCAAGTTACTGGCAAACCATGCAGTGTCATAACCCAAAATTAGGTTTCCCCAAAACATGCTGCCCCATCAAGTAGAAGGTACACAGGTGTCCAAGCTCTTGTGCTAACCAAGATGGTTCTGAACACTTTCAGGTTGTGATGAAGTCACACTCATTCCAAATGAAATCAACTCCAGTCCCTAACCAGAGATTGGTTTTCTGCTTAATTAACAAAGCACCATTGTGGGAGGAGAGAGAGCCACATGTGAAGAAATCAACCATGGGACTCCTTGGCTTCAAGAAACTTACAATCTGGTTGGAGAAGCATGCCCCATCCACAGAGTTAATCAGCGAGACAGGCAATGACAAGCAGGATGGGCCGAGTGCCAGATGAACAATTTTGTTTTATTTACTGGGAAGATAAACATAGTCAAAACTATGTTTAGTTTGAGTGTAGCTCTAAGTAGACGCATGTTAATTTAAAACAGGCTCCCACGTTTCGTAAACAGAGCAGGTGCCGAAACAAAAACAACTTTCCAAAGTAGGTCCCCATCTTGCCCCGTGCTGGGAAGAGCTCTGCAGCATGAGGAAGCCCTCCTCAAGGGAAGGCCTCCAAGTCTCCTGCAGAGTCAAGATCCTGCCCTAAAGAAACTCACTCACTTCGCATACCCCAGTGCTTCCCTAAACCTATTTTAGGAGAGAACTGTTTTTTTCCAGTAAACTTGTTAACATTCAGCGAAACAAATGTCAGGAAACACTAGTCCCAACTGAGCTGCCAGAGACTCTTCCCCCAAGCACAACAGGCCCCAGCTTGAGAAATGGTCAACAGCTGATTTGAGAGGCTGCCAGCCCTCCCCCACATTCATTGTGGGCCGACCTTAATCACAGGAACCAACAGCATCTTTGACAAGTGGGTGCATTTTCCCAGAAACATAATTCAGGGTCATAATCCTGACCAAGCTCACACATAGCATCGAATAAATAATACCTTTGCCCAATAATATGCCATTAAAGCAAAGATAATAGAACTAAAAAATTCTGCAAAAAATTTAAGGTTGTAAGAGTATACTCAAGACCTCTACAATAGTCCTAAATGAACTGAGTATATTCAGGAGCTAAGGGGTACCTAAAACACATAAAAGTTATGCTGCGAGTTATCTAAAGTAAACACGCACCACCATTTCCTAAAATGGCAGTACATCAGCTGACCTTGAAACCTACCAATCATTTAAGAAATGATGGTTCTGTTTCCCCTGTTTTGAAGGTGGAGGACTTGGGGAGGCTGACTTGGATGGGCGGGGTCTCTGTTCTAGGGTAGGGTGGAGTTAAGGGTATGTCTCTCTCCAAGGAAGCCTGAAATTTTTTTGTTGTTAAATTCCCCAGAGACATTAAAATCATTCCAACCATAACTCTCTTAGGTACTGCTGCTAGTTACAAACGCTGAGAACTTTCAGGAAAATAATTTGTGACTATGTACCAAGAAATGTTTCAACACTTTGTTCTTTTCCACCTTTTGTCCTAAGGGTCTACTCCCAAGAAAACAATAAAAGGGGAGGTGGTGAGGGGACAAAGATGGCCATCACAGGGTCATTCACAGTAGCAGAAACAAAAGGAGACAATCTGAAGGCTCAACAATATGGCATTGATTCAGTAAATTGGGGTTTAATCATATTATGGACTGTTATGTGGTCATTAAAAATACTTAAGCATTTTAATGACATGGGGAAGTGCTTATTAACTACAGCAATTTTCATTTTAAATAAACAGAAGGTTGGAAATACTGAGCACTATGAGCTCAAGTATGTTAAAAACAAATATAAATATTCATACATTCAGAGGAAAAAAGTAATGTAATCTCCAAGTGGTGAGATTATGGGCTACCTTCCAAACTGTCTACAATGAGCATCAAGTTTACGAATGAAGAAAAGCTACGTTTAAAAATAAATTTCATCTACTTTGGAGGCAGAACTTTTAAATACAAAATTAGGGATTCCCATCCATAAGTAGTCTAAGATACCAGTCACTGATGATTTGAATTACAACTAATAATCATTTTGAAGAGAAGACGTGGAGTTGTGGGGAGTATAATAGCTACCTTCAAATTTTCAAGACATGCAACTTGAAGCATAAGCAGAATTAAACAGCAAAATATGAATCAAGGAGTTGAGCATTTCCAAGAGAGAGACTGCAGCTCCCTAGAAAGAGAGAACTCTCTTAGGAGTTCATATTGTACCAAAAAGAAATGGTCTAGGATCAGGAGATGGAGCCCTTGTCTCTGGAAGTGTCCAAGAACATCAGGGGAAACAGCTACCAAACAGGGCTGAAAAAAACAAGGGAGGGCAGTTGGTGAAATGGCATGCAATTTTAAGGTCCTGAAAATTTTTGATTCCAATAGGAAGGGGCTACAACTGAGGTCACACAATCCTTCTTGATGGGGTATTTTCTATTGCCAGGCTGTCACCTGCCACACCATGAACCCAAACCTCAGGAATTTCAGAACTCTTCATCAGAGAACAGAGTTCCTGAAAGGAGAGAAGGAAGCTTTGGACATCTGACCATAGACTCTATCATGGTCCCGAGTACCCTTTGGAATTTATACCACTCACTCCCTTCAAAGCACCACAGATCCCATCTATCACTTCTTCCCCCACCAAAAGATAGCCTGATTGCCTGGTTCTTCCTATTAGGTACTCCTAGTTCTCCTGATAAAATAATGTTTTGGCAGTGCCCAAAGGCTTGCTTTATGTCCTTAGACAACACAGACACCCTGACCACAGCCCTGACTGCGAAATGGGAAAGTTCTGACTCAGTGGCTGCTAGGAAACACAAGTCAACTCTTTTAGAGAGTCTGGCTGAGTCATAGATAAATGAATAAAGTAAATAAAAACAAGAAAGTATATATGCGGTAGAGAAAGTGGAGATAGCCCAAAAGTAAAAGATCTTAGATACTCAGTGCAGGGTCGCATCCCATATCCCCCCAAATGTCCTGCCTGCGAAAAATACGTTGGCCCTCCCCACCATATGACAACGAGCTCTTTGCAGCAGTCACAACACGACACCCAGAAGCGCAGTTTCTGGCCACCCTGATGCATGTCCCACTCTGTAGTGAAGCCAGCAGGCCTCCTCCAGCCATGCCCACCACGCTCAGGTGGGGCTGGGGTTCCCAGGGCTCCGGGCTGCTCCCGGCACACCACACGCATTGTGCTCTAAGCGCCCACCTAATTGTCTCTTTCCCAGCTTCTGTGTGATGATTGAGAGGATGGTGTGCTCTGGAGCCAGGCCGTCTTGTTTCACATCCTGACTCCCACGACTGGGCAAATCCCCACCTCCCTGGGCATAGTTCCTCCTCTCTTATAACAGGGGTAACAGCCTCTAAAGCAACTGGAATAAGCCTCACATAGGAAGTGCTACAGTCTTTGTTGCCATTATCATTCATCACTGACTCTACTCCCTCGGTGTCTAGAATGGCTTTTTCCCCCACACTAAATATTTGCAGAAACAATGAATCAATCAATCAATGGCAAATATAACCTCTCCAAAAATACAACACTTGCGCCGCGAACGTGCTCCTCCTCCAATATTCCACATTCAGTGAATGGCATCTCCATCTACCTACCTTTGACTCTCCTTTCGCCCCTCAGTGCCAATAACTAACCTATCAGCAAGTTCCGCTGATGTTTCCTCCATATCTGTCTACTTTCACCATCCCCCACTACCAGCAGCTTAACAGAGGCTCCTATGGAAACAGCCAACCTGCTCAAATGACTCCGTAATGCCAGATCCTCACCATATCCCTGCACCCCAAGTCACTCTCCCAGAGCCCTGTGCAACCCCGAGACTCCTGGCAAGCCAAGCACTTTTCCCTTGAGGACTTTCATACATGTGTTTCCTTTTGCCCACTCCCCATCCCTTCTCCTATCCCTTCACCAGGCCAACTCCAATCAAGCCTTCAGATCTCACTTTTAATGCAATTTCCTCCTGGAGGCGCCCAGGTCTGTAATTCCTGCCAACTTCTCAGTTGAAATCAGGTCCCCCCTGGTCATACCCTCACGGGCCCTCTACTCTTTGAGGGTACCTGGCAGAGGGCCTCCCACAGAGGTGGGGGCCACCGTGGCTTTTCTGGTGCTCGGCAGGCCCCCAAGCACATGCCACGTCCTAGCAAGCATCCGCAATCCAGGTCAAACATCCCATCGAAACAGCACAGGTGTTTAATAACCAAGAGGGTGCTTCTCTGGGTCATGTTTTAAAAAATTAATTATAAGTAAGTTCCCCTGAACTCTTCAGAAACAAAAAGCAAAGATTTGGCATGCCCTCTGAGCTTCCTTGAAAATGCACAGGGTAGACGGCAGAGACTTTCTCTGAAGTTCTACACATCGTGCATTATTTCATAAGACTTTTCCACTCTCTTGCAGCATTTAAGCAATAACAACAAGAAAAGTACACCACCAGAGTCTGGCAGGCTTTGTTTCTCGGGATTCAGCCTGCTTTCTTATCCCACACCTCCATGCTCATTACACAACAAAACACACAAGACCAAGAAGCACTAGAAATCCACCCCAAGGTAAAATTCCACATCGACTTCAAAAGGAAACCCCCAAGATAAAATTGCAGGAACTTGTGAAGCCTTTTGCCGTTTTGTAAGATACATACTATACCAAAATACCACCATTTTGGGTACAGAATCTTTTTTTCCTGGATACAAAGGAAGCTAAATGAAAGTCTTTGTATAGCAAAGACACCGGAGGTGGTATCCAGGGAGCAGCTCCTAACCCCACAGCTTACCAGCCAAGACTGACTCAAACTCTACCACTAGCACAACTTAGCTGCTTGGCACTCATTTTTTAAGAGGAAAAAGGAGGAAAGAATTAAAAATATAAATTTCAAAACTCCACCAAGAAAGGGAAAAAAGCTTAGTTATGTGAATGCAAAAATAGGATTGGGGAGGCTAGCGGGTGGGTGTCCTGGAACTTGTGGCTAGTGTCTCTGAGTTGTTAAGAAGTCAATGAATTTGTGAGGGGTGTGGGGGAGAGCAGAAGGGACAGGGAAGGTGGGAGGAGGAAGGTTACACAACACTGATGCCTTGTGTAAACTCCCAGTGCTTGGCCAGCCAATGAAGACACCGTCCCTGTTGGAATCGATTTCCTCTCTCCTCTGAACATAGATTAGGAATCACTGGATTATAACAAACACGATGCTGTATCAGCTACAGGAGCTAAGATTTATGGGGTTTACTCTTAATTTAAATATCATTTGATAAGTTGAACTCCACTTGTTAAAAACATTTATTCTACACATTAATTTTTTTCTAATGTGGTAACCCACATACCACATGAAAATAATCCAATCAGATTAAAATATTCCAAAGAAATGCTCTCAATTCCCACGTGAAGATTCTGCCCCAAATGGGTACTGGAAAAAGTTATTCTTCTTAGCAATCTGTGAAAGTTGTAGTTTCGAATGATTAATAATAAACACTGAATGTGTCTCTATTTTCCAAGTGAGACATTAGAAATAATTAGGAAATAGCTTGGCCCAAAAGTTACAACAATTCCAAATTTCGGAGAAATTAGGAAGCAATCCTTAGACAATTATTTTGAAACATGTCTGATGAAACACTGTGATGTGACAACATGTTACTTAAAAGAATGAAAACAAAGCGTGAGCAAGAACCCCAAGTGTCTGGAGAAAAGTTAGATCTTCATCAGCGACTCTAAACATGAACCAGACCCTCTGGCCAATGTTGAACTGTACAAAGGCAAATGATGTATCAGCCACAATTCAGAATGCGCCCTTTACAAACACAGACACACCATACCAGCCAAGGTACAGCTGGTTTTGGTTGGCACACTGCCTTACATTCAGAAAAAAATGTGATCATAAATTTGCAGTCTTGGCCAGGCGCGGTGGCTCATGCCTGTAATCCCAGCACTTTGGGAGGCAGAGGCAGACGGATCACAAGGTCAAGAGATCAAGACCATCCTGGCCAACATGGTGAAACCCCATCTCTACTAAAAAATACAAAAATATTAGCTGGGCGTGGTGGCGTGTGCCTGTAATCCCAGCTACTTGAGAGGCTGAGGTGGAGAATCACTTGAGCCCAGGAGATGGAGGTTGCAGTGAGCTGAAATCGCACCACTGCTCTTCAGCCTGGCAGCAGAGCAAGACTCCGTCTCAAAAAATAAATAAATAAATTTGTAGTCTCAAAGTGTACGCATCCTCAATCCAAAAAACTATATGTGACCAGGTGGATGAAGAGGTCAACAACTCAGGACCTTTCTTCCACTCTGCTTTCCTATCTCCCTCAACTAAGTCATCCTCCCCCAAAATCCTCCTTCTCACCCCCTGGAGTCAGGTGAAGATTGCAGAAATGCACCATCACAGGGCTGACTTATAGAACCAAAGTCACCATTCATGACAAGCATTCAAGTATTTCACAAATGTGACCACATTTGTCCTTTTGTCCAGGTTCATGGCTTTTCTCTTCTCCCCAGCTCCCAGAGCCTACCTTCCTCCACCAGCCCATCCCCCTCTAGGCAATGGCCATTCCCAGGTCCCCCTAAGCACAGCAGAAAGCACAAAAGATTGTATGACAGTTGCCAGCTGTGGCTAGTTTGGACAAAGGTCTCCATCTACAAGATGGCGTGCATGCCCAGGGTAGCTGCTATGGTCAACACGCCTGCTAAGACACAGCACAGGAAAAAGGGGCCTAAGCCCCCTCGCTGCACCCATGGCCAAAATCCACACAGGCTCTGGAAGGAATGTTTTGCCATCTCCTCCAGATCATTAATTTCTGCATAGGCAAATGAGATGCAACTGTTCTTATGGGATTTGGGGGTGGTGGATCATTGCTCTAGCCACATGGACAAACCCCCACTCTTGCACAGAGGTAATGCTCCCCCGGCATGGGACCCACAGATCCTACACCACCACCACAGGGCAGCGCCAACTCTGAACCACTGCCGCAATTCGCATCTTCTCTCCTCACTCAGAGAGAGAAAACAACGAAGAGATTTTAAAGATAAGGTCCTTTCTCTGTAGCTAAGAAATAAATGTGGGAAATTCCCATAAACCATTGCCAAAAGCAGAAAAATACATTCCAAAGCCTAAACCCACGCTGGGAAATTCAGGGAGGCGGGGAAAAGTTAAACAGTCTTCTTCACTTTACTCTCTACGTGTCTAGAACTGTCACACTTCTTTAAAAATCTCTGTATGTTTGCTAAGATTTTTTTTTAAACAGGGCATTCACTTTTAGAGAAACCTGCCCTGAGAACCCCTAACCAGCAACTTCTTTACACTTATGAACTGTCCCTGACCATGACACAATTTACAGAACCAGCCACAGCAAGTTGCTTTCACCTCCCATAGGAGAGAATACGCCACAAGGCTCTAGAAAGGGAGCAGAGAACCGGATCCAGGCCTTGCTCTGTCCACTGACGCAGTGTGTGACATTGGGCAACTCACTTAAGGCATCTCTGGGCCTCAGTTTCCTTTTCTGAGGGCAGGTTGGGCCTATATGATCTAAGGTTACTTCCAGCCCTGAAATCTTGACCTGATAGGAGCAAATGTAATTATGAGCATCCATTTTGTTGTGGAGTTGGAGGAAAGGGGACGCTTCTAGCAAATGTCAGCCTTCTTCTGCATGCCTCATTTATACCAGAGAAGAGAAGACACTGTCACAAATGATGACTCAAAATGTGGTTTTACAGAAATAAGTTATTTTGCGATATATACACACACATATGACAGAGGTATAACTCATTAAATAACACATGCTCAATTACAGCAAGCTCCAAAATAAGGAGGCAGTTAGCCCAAAATGACAGAATGCATCTTAAGATTTTTCTACTTAAGAAAATTGTTTTACAATTTTTAGAATTACAATGTAGAGGCAAAATGTACTTGTGAATAACATTCTGTGATACTTAAATGAAAAATACATGATTGATTCATGCTTTGCATAATTCTAACTGTCATGGATTCATTATAAAAATGTCTTCCATTAATTATTTCTAAAGTGGGAAGTCCAGCTCATGTTATAAATATGTAGAAGGGAATCTTCAAATAAGGCTGAGCTATCTTCTTAAGGTTAATTTATAAATTCCACTCTTAGAGCCTACAAAACCCTAAAAAAAATACATTAAAAATATATGTAGACACACACTTGTAGTCTCACTACTAAAAACAAATGCTTTCTATCTCAAACCCACATACCTTCAAAGCCGTGGATGTGTAGGTTAAATTCCACCTTAGCCTTTCTAAGTTCATTTCTACTCTAGGTCTACAATCAGCCAGCCCAGACGAAATTTTTTTAATGTTAGTATAGAAAGTTACCAACAAACATTAAGGTAAATTGGGGTAGAGGATAACAGGCAAGTTTCAAATCCAGGACTCCCCTTTTGAGCTTTCTCATTCCCTCTTCTTCACCTCACCTCCCCTGAATGTATTTTTATAACTGCTCTGACACCACTTCCAGTCTCCTCCAGACCATGGTGATCGTGTCCTATAAACTAGAGCCCATGAGGCTAGATTCTAACCGAATACATGGAAAGGAGTGGAGGAAAAGTTTGTAAAATTTCCAGGTAGGTTATAATCATTAAGGTCCAATAGCAGAAAATGAATACCTTATAAACTATATCCAAGAATATTTCCAAAGAAAATTTGTTTAAAGAAAGAAAAAAGATGACAAATAAACCTGTTATCATCAAAAAAGCATTGTCTTTCTCACCCCCCCCACCCCGCCCAATAAAGGAAGCCATCATCTCCGGGAGGTTACTTACGACGATGTGTGCAGGCGATGGGGAGCGGGCATCCTTGAGGGCTTGTCTGCTCTGGAGGCTCCCTGCCTGGACATCAAGCAGTGGCCATTTCATCTGGAGATACTGGCGGAGGAAACAAAAGTGAAATGGAAAACAATGAATTCAGAAAGTCAAGGCAAAACAACTAGCCGAAGAAATAATTGCGACATGGGTCAGAAACTGAAAAACTTACAAGCATGCAAATAACCATTAAAAAAAAAAAATGCAATACCAATAGGTTCTTCCTTAGAGTTCAAGTTTAATAGGTACACATATAGAACATGAATGTTACTAGCAACTGTGTTTTTGGTCTTTGCATTCAAACTATAGGGTAGCTTTAGAAAAAATGATTTCATTACCACTATCTTAATTTGGTGGGGGTAGAGGGAAGTGGGAGAGGTGGGGGAGGGAGAGAAAAGAATATAGAGCTATTCCAAAGAAAGAAAGTAAAACACAAATTTCAAGCTGGAAGTGTCCTGACAAACCATCAATTCAAAATCTGCTCCTCCTCAACCTCCGTTTTTCAAATGCCATCATCCTTCACTTTAAAGGAAGTCAAGTACATATGAGCAGCCTTCCTTTAGGTAGCAAAAGCTATTTGAGTAAGGCGAGCATGCAGTTCCTCATACGATCCAACAGTTTACTCAACAAAAATTACTTCTTGGTAAAGGATACACAGTGCCAGACACAATGTATACACTCATCTCAAAAGACCAGAGGAATTCTTTAGCATGCACAGGTTAACCATACAGATAAAAATAAAAGTGTAAGTCAATTCTGTCTGTCCCCCACCTTCCTCCAAGCTAGAAAATGAATACATGGCCCAGGGGGAGTTACTTCTGTCCAAAGCGATCCATTAGCTTTCAGTGAGATTTGAACATCAGTTGACTCAACGCCTCATTTTGCAGACAAGGTAAAATGAGGTGAGGTGGCCTGCCCAGTCACGGCGGGACTCAGCCCATGTATAAGAAACTCTTAGGCATTTAACTTCTGTTGATAACATTACAACATTTTCACTTAGGAAACTGAACAGAACTTAGACACAAGGCTTAAAAGCACATCGAGACAACCTTTAGGTTTCCCAAGGCCAATTCACTAATCCATCAGTGAATGAATGCTTGGAGGAGGGGGTATAAGGAGACACCTTGGTCATTTCAGAGATCTCCCCAAGCAAAATAAATGGCTGGTTTTAATATTAATTCTATACAAAACTTTACTTAAGGAACACTGAGTACTACTCACTTTGTGTACAGGCTTGTGACAAGCATTAGGAAATACAAAGATGTCTGCTCTCAGGGAGCTTATGCCAGCATGAGGAGCCTTACAGACACAGGTACATCAAGACCAAATATGGTGACACTGTGACAGAGACTTAGGGACTCAGGAAATGCCAAAAAAGAGGACAGAATTTCTGGGACAAGAGACTGCGGAAGGCTGCAGAGTTACGTCTTGGTCAGAATGATTTCAACAGAAAGAAAAAATACAGGAAAGGGCAATACAGAAAGAAAGGTCTGGACAAATCCCACAAGAGACAGAAGTGCGAAAGCCATCCACAAGCCAGCCTATGAGTTCCTCGAAGATATGACTGCTCAGCAAATTAAAACCAAATTTGGTTATACCTAAAGCTGGAAGAGCACTGCCCAAGAACTACCTGCCGAAGTGCACAGTCAATTTTCCCATGATGTCTAGCATCTAGACAAGGTGAGTGCATCTGCTGCAAATTCAGAGCTTTCACCTAGAGGCCTCTCCTGGTGAGCAACCTGGTTACTAGTCTGGTCGTGTCTGTAACTCACCACAAGACCCTGCATCAAATCCCCTTGCTTCGGTGATCTCTGGTTTTTCATCTGGATACGAGGGAGTCGTCCTGTCTGTGACAGGGTATTAGGTGGGGGAGTCTGCCCCAAACACTGAAAGACTTCTAGGACTCCAAGCCCCCAGACAGTAAATACCAACAGGAATGCGCTGGGTCATCCTTACCATCACACCACTTCCAAATACCTTCTTTGGGAGCAGTATCATCTCAAGTTGAGAACCGCTAAAGTAAGTATTTCCAGAGTCTCCATCTGTAACCCAAGCCAGAGGGCTCTGGGAATCTAGGCTGCCCTGTCTCGCCCCGACTTCTTCCCATTCTCACTTACCACATAACAATACGAGCCACATTGGTCAAAACCACTCAATAGAGTCATTTCCTTGAGGCCAACCAAAATGGACACCCACCAACCCTCACCTCTCCATCTCATAAAAACTCGTGAGCAAAACTGCCAAGTGGAGTTGACACCCATCTACATCCCATGCTATCCCCCAGTGGGGGAGAGCTGGATTGGTGGACAAGTTTCCCATCTTTGGCCACCTGCAAAACAGATTTGATTACATCCAAATACCAGCTCCGTAGGATTAGGAAACTTGGGCTTTGTTTAAGGTGACAGATATGCCCTGAGGACCCACCCACGAACTGTCATGCCCATAATGTAGTATTAACATGGAGACTTATCATTCTTACTTTACATAAAAGCTTCATTGTATGCCACATCCAATCTCCATAGGCTACCTGCACCACATATTTTTATGAGCCTACATTTCAGCGCTCCAAGCCTACAATACACATAATTTTCAATTATGTTAGGGGCGGCCCAGGATCACTGCCTATATAACATTACTGTTGGAGGAAATGAGACTCGGCCCCACTGCCCAGAGAGAGCTAACCAAATCCAGATGGTGCAGGAAGACAGCCCCACTCCTGCTGACTTGCAGGGACTCCACAGCGACAGCCCCAAACTCTCCTTCCCAGTGCAACTTGATGCCACAGAACCGCTGGGTACACACAAAAATCCAAGCCCATTCCTTGAATCTTAACTGGCATTCAGGCTGATGAAGTGCCTTTTGGGGAAATACGTATTATGTCAGGATTTTCTAAAGGAAGCTATTAACCCTCTCCAAAAGTGATGGGTTTCCCAGGTTCCTTCATCTTCTACAATTGGTCCTTATTAATAGGGAAAATAAATAAATGAAGGGAAGAAAAAGGAAATTAGGTGCTATTACAGCCTAGAGGAAAATCTTTTCCTTCCTGGAGACATTAAACAGCAGGAAATTCTATTCTGTTGGGTCCTAAAGGAAGACCTGAAGGAGGGGGCATCTCAGATTTACAGAAGGGGTGGAACCCTGTGCCACATTTTCCCAACCATTTGACTTGGTTTTATATTCTTTTGGGGAAGGGGAAAAAAAAGTCTCACCATCCCACTATAAAACAACAGTGGACTCCAGCTCTTTTCCTCTTAGGCTCTTCAACGTGGAAATTATGAATTGCCTACAAAAACATTCAACTTTTCAACAAACTGCAATCAAATGGGGCTATGGGAATTCCTACATTGAAAACTGTTGGAAGGGAGTCTGCTCAACTTTCATTTAAAAAAAAAAAAAAAGAAAGAAGGCCATCTTGGCTTAAGTATTTTATCCTTTGTTGAATAATAACGTTCTGATCATGGTCCATTAGGGTTTTTACCCAAATCGTATTTCGTGATATGTCTCAGGGAGCTTAAGTTAAGCTTCGGACCTGTGAGCAAATCTTGAAATACATAAAACACCGATGGCCTGAAAGGAATCAAAGCAGTTGAAAAGAGTGTTAAATTGCCAGCAACAAGAAAAAGGCAAGCATCTCTAATTTTCTTTCTCCTCTTCCATGTCCCTCAATGAAAACAGGGAGAAAAGACAAAGGAGGAGAGATTCCTTTGGGAAATAGTTTTAGCAGAAATCGGCATCTACTTAAGCCAGACTGATGGAAACTGATCCCATGGAGGTGCCTTCATTTCTGAGAATCTACCATCAGCAGCAAGAATGTCGAGGATGGGCTGCCCTGAGAACCTGCCCCCTTACAGCTGCTGCTGAGGGCTCTGTATAAATTTATTTTCTAAACACGCATAAGAACTTAAAGGACAAATGGTAATGATGATGATGATGATGATGATGATGGTGATGATATGGCAACAAAGTTGCCAGGAAACTTCACATCCTTGATAAAACACCATTGTGGCTTCCAGTATTTCCTTTCAATGACTCTGCTCCACAGATGGACGGGCAAGTGGAATTTATCCCTTTATTTGTTCAGGGCAGGGCTGGCAAACTTTTTCTATAAAGCAGCGAACAGCAAGTATCTTAAGCTTTGAGGCCCATACGATCTCTGTCATAACTACTCGACTCAGCAATTGTAACTGGAAAGCAGCCACAGGCAATGAGTGTAGGTCTTATATCATGGCTGTGTTCCAATAAAACCTTATTTATAGATACTGAAATGTGAATTTCATATCATTTTCCTGAGTCAGAAAATATTATTCCACTCTCGATGTTTTTCAACCATTTAAAAATAATAAAAGTGCTGGGTGCGGTGGCTTAGGCCTATAGTCCCAACACTTTGGAAGGCCAAGGCCGGAGGATTGCTTGAGGCCAGGCGTTCCAGACCAGCCTGGGCAACAACAGCAAGACTCTACAAAAATAAAAAAAGGTTAGCTGGGCATGATACTACAGGCCTGCAACACAGGCCTGTAGGTCCCAGCTACTCAGGAGGCTGCAGCAGGAGAATTGCTTGAGCCCAGGAGTTTGAGGCTGCAGTGAGCCATGACTGTACCACTGTACTCCAGCCTGGGTGACAAAATGAGACCCTGGATCAAAAAATAATAATAATGATAATAAAAGTCATTCTTATCTTGCTGACCAGACAAAAACAGGTGGCAGGTCAATTTTGGTCTATGGGCCATAGTTTGTCATGTCTGGTTAGGGAATAAACGTGTAGAAGCCTGCCCATGTCAGATAGGGTGCCTTCCCTTGCCGGGCCTTCAATCCAAACAGCCACACGCAGGCATGTAGGAAAGCATGTCTGGTGGCCCAAAAGCAACGTTTTGGATTGACTCAAGTTGAGAGGGAAAAGCTTGGAAAAAAAATTGAACCCTTTAGCTGAGGCCTCCGTCACAAGGTCTAACCACGAGACCACAATCTCACCAAAATAACTAACCCTTCCTTTCCAAAATGGAAGTTTTAAAAATCCCTGAGCAATTCTGACTGGAAAACGTTCAGAGCGAGACCCTGTCTCAAAAAAAAAAAAGAAGGAAAGAATGAGAGAAAGAGGAAAGGAGGGAAAGGAGAGGAGGAAGGGAGGGAGGGAGGGAGGGAAAAAGAAAAGAAACCTAATTATTATTATTTCTTTTTATTTTTTGAGACAGAGTCTCACTCTGTTGCCCAGGCTGGAGTACAGTGACATGATCTCAGCTCACTGCAACCTCTGCCTCCTAGGTTCAAGTGATTCTCCTGCCTCAGCCTTCTGAGTAGCTGAGATTATAGGCACGTGCCACCACACCTGGCTAATTTTTGTATTTTCAGTAGAGATGGAGTTTCACCATGTTGGTCAGGCTGGTCTCAAATTCTTGACCTCAGACGATCCTCCCACCTCAGCCTCCCAAAGTGTTGGGATTATAGGTGGGAGCCACCAGGCCTGGCTAAGAAACCAAATTAATTGGATACTATCCTCATGATGGTTTTCCACTGTTAAATCTTCCTAATCCTCTAGTGCCAAAGCTGTACTCCTGGTTTTTATAAAATACGAAGTCAGTACTCTGCTTATGCATCCAAAGCCAAGGGGACAGCCAGGCATAGCCCATCATGTCCGAAGTCACTAAGCCTCCCCCACGTCAAGGTGGCTGCTCCTAACCTCCCAGTGCAGCATTGCCACAGGCCGTTCATACTGACCCCCTACAAATATGCAACAAAAAAGACCGCACCACGATGACAACTCTCATATCATTACACTTTACAAAAGAAAAGATGACAAGAAGCCACTCACCATAAAAAGGGAAATACCAGAAAAATGTGCAAAGCAAGAAAATAGGAAGTACAAGTATTCGACCCAACAGCAGACGCTTATTTCTTCAGGAACTCATATTGTGACACACACCTAATAGACACACACGTCTGTTAAAGAACAGGCCTGATTGTCTCTTTCTAAACCTATTTTGTTTCTCAGAAACGGAAGAGGGAAAATTCAGCCCATCTTCCATAAACAAGTAACTCTGCCTGGGCATCAGGGAATTCCAGTTTACCCAGAATGGTTAAAATATAAGAAGTTGTGATCAATATTCTGCCCTACCCTCTGAATCATACAGGTACCAAAGTTTTCCAGAATTTAGCATTGATCAAATATTACCTAACATGGAAACTCTGTGAAACTATTTCAGAAGTCCCTTCAGAATTGTAAGGGGCATCATTACAAAGTCTGTTTAATCAATTTTTCTGCAGATGCATAAGGTATAGGAGATTAGGCTTCTTTGTTCTAGGTAAAAATATACTCCAGGAATTGCAGCTTCTGAAAAAAATCCAAGAGCCTAAGACAGAGGCTCTACTTGCCTATAAAGCATGATTGTATAGACAAAGAAGCTCAGAAATGTGTGATTTCTGTTGTTTAGCACAAGTAAGTATGTACCATAGTTACCTAGGAAAAGAAAACCAAACATCTCAGAAAGTTGGGTAGATAGACTCTCACTTGGAGAAAGGATAAAGCCATAGAAAAATTTCAAGCCAGGTCTGGTGGCTCATGCCAGTAATCCCAGCACTTTGGAAGGCTGAGGCAGGAGGACTGCTTGAGCCCAGGAGTTCAAGACCAGCCTAGGTAACATAGCAAGAGCCCATCTGTCCCAAAAAAAAAAAAAAAAAAAAAAAAAAAAAAATTAGCTGGACGTGATGGCGTGTGCCTATAGCCCCAGCTACTTAGGAGGCTGAGGTAGGAGGATTACTTGAGTCCAGGAGGTGGAGGCTGCAATGAGCCAAGACAGTGCCACTGCACTCCAGTCTGAGCGACAGAGCAAGGCCCTTTCTCCAAAAAAAAAAAAAAAAAGTTGCAGGGAGGGAAAGAAATAAATTTAAGTAAGATCTTAAGGTTGACTTGGCGGGGAAAAAAAACCAACATAGTCGGTTCATAAGTTTTTCCCTTAAATCACGATCTCATTTGTCACATAAAAGGAATACGGGGAAAGAGAGGTAAGATATCAAGGCATCTGTGTGAACAGTGTAACAGCCTTATCTTCTGTCTCTATCAGTGGGTTTATGTAAGATTTTCAATGAAATCCTTATAGTCAACCTTTTTCTCATAAATATTTTTAATCCTAAAGAGCACTACTAGTGTATCACTTCATATTTAGAGGGTGTTTTAGAGTTCAAAATGGCATCCACAATAACCCTGCAAAATAAATGAGCAGAAAGGTGGAAGTAACCTGTTAACAAGGAGGAAACTAAGGCCAACAGAGCAAGACCCAGACTGCCTGAGGTGACAGGGGCGGGTGGCAGTCAAACTCCAGTACACCGGCTGTGTTTTCACTCACCCTGACTTACCTTACAAATCCCTTCTCTTTTCCGGTTTTCTTATCAACTGTCAACCAGGATCGGTGTCTCAAAGGACATGACAAAGGGAACATCTCAGTGTCCCAAAGTAATAACAAGACTTTCTAGCATCTAGCATCTCTCCCTACCAAATCTACGGGCAAACACTGAATTGTTTTCCAAGGAAATTTTTCTATCAGAGCTAAGGACGCCACTGGTGTGATGAAGACAATGAAGCCAAACAAGTAACTAACCAAAAAATCTAATTCACGAAACTTGGGATTTACTGTTTTCTTTACCCTGCCGCCAACCCTTCAACAGCCTTGTCCCTAAACTACTTCTGCATTTGCCAGGCTAGCGGTTCTGCAGGGAGCCTGTGGTACAGCAGCTCACAGATGCACAATCGGTATGGAATTTCACCTCCTCTCACACCCAGTGGGCCCCACAGGCTGAGGTCCAGGCCTTCCTTCTACCCTCCCCCAAAAGTCACTCTTCAAATTATGAGTCTGTGCTCCCAGGAAAAGCACAGTAGAAGGGGAAGAGGCTGGAACCTATTTTCCAGGCCCAGCTCTGCCACTGACCTGGCATGTCACTTCATTTCTTCACTGGGCAACCTCTTCTCCACTCCAGTTCTAAGTCTATACCAAGAAATCGGGAACATGATCTAAAAATCTTTTTCTATTCCAATACACGGATTCCTGCAGCATTTACTATTAAGCCTATGCTCTGTGTCATGTATGGACTATTCTGAGGCCCAGAGAAGTCATCTAAAGACACAGTCAATGGGACAATAAGCTAATCAATGGTGCAGGAATTAACATAAAGAAGGTAAGTAGGGCCAGACGTGGCGGCTCACGCCTGTAATCCCAACACTTTGGGAGGCCAACGTAGGCAGATCACTTGAGGTCAGTAGTTCGAGACCAGCCTGGCCAACACAGTGACAACCTGTCTCTACAAAAAATACATAAATTAGCTGGGCGTGGTGGCGGGCACCGGTAATCCCAGCTACTCAGGAGGCTGAGGCAAGAGAATTGCTTGAACCGGGGAGGTGGAGGTTGCAGCCAAGTCTGCACCACTGTACCCCAGCCTGGGCAACAGAGCCAGACTTGGTCTCAAAAAGAAAAAAAAAAGGAAAAGAAAACAAGAAGGTAAGTAGAGACACTACAAGAATGATTTAATTAATGCTGATGGCACGGTTGCAGAGTATCCAAACCTTACTGGCTGGCTTGTATAAAGGGACTTTTTCTTGACACACTCCAGATCTGTTCAGTGAAACTTGGTCGTGGCCCAGGGTCTGTATATGTTTTTTCCAACTTGCCAAGCAATTCTGATGATTAGTCATTAGCATCAACTATCAGTGCTAGGGCAGTGTCAATAATCAGCAGGCAGTCATTTGAGGATTCCATTTGCTTCCTCAAAGGCTCTTTTAAAACTCGTCACTACATTCTTTTTAGGTGGTCAAAGCCAATAATCTCCACATCCATCTTAAAACAGAAGAAAGTGAGGCAGAGAAAATTAAGGGACTTAGTCATACACAGTTATGAGGGACTGAAACCAGAACGCAGGACTTTGGTATTTCCAGGCCAGAACTCTTTTGCCTACACTCTACTGAGCTTACTGGTAGAATGGACAATGGGTGCCCAGGCAAGAGAGAGAGAAATCTCCAGGGGAGGGCAAGGACCCTGCAATGGTGCAGTCCCAAAACAGGGGGCTGGTGGGACTGTGGCCTCTGAGATAGTCTTGCTCCATTGTGACCAAAAGCAGCCCAGACATAGCCATCTCCAAGTCTTCAGGCAACCGCAAGGCTGAGTCCCAGCCATCAGGTTATGGATTCCAAGCCAATGTCAGCTCCACCACCAGCACACAGCCCCTAAGCCAGGAGGTTAAAGGACACGAAGCCATTGGAAGAATTCAAAAGGAGCAGCCCTGGCCCTCCCAATGTCTCTCCAAGTCTTCAGCCTCTAGACAGAGTAAGACAAGCTCAGGCCCCATGGCCGCGAAGCTGATGACTTAACAAATAATTAATGCTTGCAAGCTGCTGGAGGAACCTCCCATTAAGAGGCAGGCCAGAGGCCATCTACCTTTAGGCAGAAAAGTATTTACAATCTTTCATTTTAATGCCAACCTTGCGGTCACCATGTTTTTTAATTACTCCTTCTTATAAAAGAGGCCAAATACAATGCAGTTCATTGGAATGTTTTAGTTACTGCCCATGTCTCTACAGCTTGCTGAAGTAGGCAAAGGCCATGGGAGACCAGGAGAATAGCTGGGAGACACGGAGCAGCCCAGGAATGAAAGTGGGTGTCACTGGGAGCTGAATCTGGTATGTTCTGGGATAAGAATCCCCCAAGTCTCAACCGGTAGCTGGATAACTAAAATGTGGTACAGCCATAAAATGGAATATTATTCAGTAGTAAAAACGAATGAAGTATTGACACACGCCACAACATGGATATCCCTCGAAAATATGCTAACTTAAAGACAGACCAAGAAGGTCTCAGAGTGTATGATCCTTTTTATATGAAATAACCCAAATAGGCAAATCCATAGAGTCAGGAAGTAAATTAGTGATTGCCAGGAGCCGAGAGGAAGGTGGGTAAAGAGTGGCTGTCAGGGTTACAGGGTTTCTTTTGGGGGCGATAAAAATATTCTTAAAAGAGATAGTGGTAATGTTTGTACAATCTTGTAAATATACTAAAAACCACTGAAGTGTACACTTTAAATGGGCACATTTTATGACGTGAATTATGTCAATTTAAGATGAACTGAAAACAAGATTAGGCACCATCTTTGATGGTGAGCACATTCATTTAAGAGATAGAAGGGGAAGGCGGGGCCGGGTACGGTGGCTCGTGCCTGTAATCTCAGCACTTTGGGAAGCCGAGGCGGGTGGATCACCTGAGGTCAGGAGTTTGAGACCAGCCTGACCAACGTGATGATACCCTGTCCCTACTAAAAATACAAAAAGTAGCTGGGTGTGGTGGTGCAAACCTGTAATCCCAGCTACTTGGGAGGCTAAGGCAGGAGAATTGCTTGAACCTGGGAGCTGGAGGTTGCAGTGAGCCGAGATCATGCCACTGCACTCTGGCCTGGTCCACAAGAGCGAAATTCTGTCTCAAAAAAAAAGCAAAAAAGAGGGATGGAAAGAAGACAGAGTCACATACACACACACTCCACCACAAAAGAATGAACAGAAAACCTGTGAACTCATTCTATACAAAATCAAATCCTCCAAAGCTTATTGGGAAACAAGCAATTTTTCCAAATGTGATTTTGGTTGGTGTTGGATCTCGCAGAGGGATGCTCACAAAGGCACAGGAACTCCAAGACCTCCTGAAAGAGGACAGGACAGTCTACCTTGGGTTAATGGTGCTGATGAAGAAACATGGGAGAGAGGACTAGAAAGGTGATAACTGTTTCCAGGCATGCAGCTAAAAAACAACAGAAGAGCAGCTGAGTCAACAAAACCACAGGCAGTTCAGAAACCTGGATCTTTTTTCTTTTTCTTTCTTTCTTTCTTTTTTTTTTTTTTGAAAGAGAGTCTCACTCTGTTGCCAGGCCAGAATGCAGTGGCATGATCTCGGCTCACTGCAACCTCCACCTCCCGGGTTCAAGCAATTCTCCTGCCTCAGCCTCCCAAGTAGCTGAGACTACAGGCGCGTGCCACCACACCTGGCTAATTTTTGTATTTTTAGTAGAGACAGGGTTTCACCATGGTGGCCAGGATGGTCTCGATCTCTTGACCTCATGATCCACCCGCCTCAGCCTCCCAAAGTGCTGGGATTACAGGCGTGAGCCACCACACCTGGCCAGAAACCTGAATCTTATAGCCCATTCTCCACTACCTTGTGACCCCAGTTCCTCTACCTTAAAAAAGAAAAAAAAATGGGCATGAAATCACTTACTTAAAGCCCCTTGACTAGCTCCCACATCATTTATTCAACCTTGAAGGATAAACCATTTGAATGAAGACAAAGAATTACAGAAGGTCCAAGGCACCAAAGACTTGCTATTCCTTCTTCTCACTACACAGGGGATTTAACAGCCAGAAACTTCAGGTCTACCATGGAAACTGTGAGAGATGAAGCCAACAAATGACCTTTGAGAGGTACAAAGCCAGCAAGTAACAGGGTCCTGGTGACCTGGAAGGGTTATTTTAAATGCATGAATCATCAAATTGCAGCAGATATTAAAATCACAAATTCCAAAAATCCCTTTCTTTCTCCATGGCTGGGAGCGCTCCAGGCTTGGTTTTTCTAATTAGGTTCTCCTCCCCATTCTGTATTTCTTCCCCCCATTCCACAACAAAAGGCAACGAAACACTTGGCGGTCAAAGAGCAGTGAATTAACTTGCTTTAGCGAGTCTACATGGACAGCAAACACGAGACAGGCTGGGCTCCATGTCCTCCAACTTCAACTGAAACCGTGAGCTGCGTTTTTTTTTCCCCTTGTCACAGTGGAAGAGGTCAGTGGTTCCGGCAGGGTCTCCCTGTCCAAATTTTTACTGTCAAATTTTAGCTGTGACAAGCATGTGGAGATGCTTCGTAACGCTACACCCAGGAAGCCCAGAGGTCAGCAGCGCCTCTGGTTAATTTTGCTTGGGGGAGGAACAAACCCCAAAGCCAGGGTGAAGATTTACGGGAGGCTGACCTTCTGGAGGCCCCACGACCCCCCTGCACGCAAGTCTTGCTGCCTCAGCCAGAAGCAGCCTGTCACTCAAGTATCATCTTGCTGTAACAAATTACTCCTAACCCAGGATTATGGCTCTTTCCAAATCCCTCCTAGAGAGCAAGGAAATAAACATTCTCTCCCAGGACTCTGCCCCAGTTGTTCCCCCCTGTTGGTAATCCTTGTCTCTATTTGCTTCTCCTACAAGCCTTCGTCTGGGAGGTCTGCTAGACCATCCCGGCCCACTTTCCTTTCAGACATAAGCTGAATGTCTCAATTGTCCATTAGGCACAGTAAAAGATGAAGCAGGCTTTCTGTCCGGAGAAGCCTCACACAATAGTTCCCTTGCCCATACACTTCTCGTCTGACTGCCGACTCGACGGGTCTAATCCTAGTCATTCAAGGAAGTCCACACCCCCAAATTCCTTCCTCCCGTTCCACAGGACGAGTGGCAGGAACAGACTATCCCAAAGAAGCAGGGCTGCGGGGCTACCCCCTGGGGATGGCATGACATGTGGGGGGATGGGTTGAATAGGGTGAGCGGGGGAGAGAAAAGGAGAGGGAGGAAGGAGGGTGGAAAACAAGAGGCAAGATAGCAGGGTTGCAAGGCTGTAGAAACTGCCTCTCTTACCCTAAGTGTGTGGCTTCCTTTAATAAACTCAGGAGATATTTCAAGCACAATAACCTCATTTGGGGGAAGGAAATACAGTTCTGTCCACTTCCAAAGTCTCCTGTGAAACACTGGGATATTCCCAGCACTTGGGACACAGAGGGCCGTTTTCTTTTTTAATTGTATACATAGACTGACCAGAATATGCTAAGCAGCAGAGAAGTGAACAATGGATATTATCATCGAAGTGGGTGATTTGGGGAGATAAGGATCTTAGAGCTGTTTTAAGCAAGACTTTCTCCCTGGAGAGAGAGGACGGCTGACAGGCACCCTCTCGGACACATGGCAGACAAGGAGAGAAACTCTGAAAGAACCTAAAGACACTGATGACACATAAATACCCCTATCAAAATCCAGACACCAAATCAAATTCCACTTCCGAAAGGAAAAAGAAAAACCAGTTGAATTAGTCAACACAACTAACTCATTCCAAAGCAAGAACCCCCTTTATTTTCTCATTTTTAAGGCCGGAGTGACCATTCTCCCTTCTCCCGACCAGGCCACCAGGCCTCTCCAACCCAACTTGTTCTCTGCTTTTGTGGTTTTAGTCTTTAAAAGAACTTGGCTTGGGAAGGAGCAATAATGATCCGAAGCTAACCACTTAGCTCATTAGGATGTCATCTGGACAGGCAAAATCAATTCCAACAGCGTGGAGTTTGGGTATTCCCTCCCCAAAAGGTCCGCACTATTAATAGCACGAAAGTTTCCCAGGCTTTGGTTTATTTGTAATCCCAACCAGCCCTGACCACAGAACCTGGCCATCTCCACTTCTAGAGCTCCCAGGGATTTAGGAGATGGGATTTCAGGTCTCAAGTTTTCAACAGCAGTGGAAAGATGCGGAAAGAAAGCTGAACTTAATGGAGGTGAAATGACACAGGCCAAAGAGGGCTTGATCCCCAAGAAATGGCTTGGTAGCAGAGGGGAAGAACTAAGTAATGTCTCTTTACCCATCTGACCCAGCTCCCGGGCCTTCTCTTATTATAGCCGGATCTAACTCCCCGGAAAAAGGTTACCACCTGATCCACTATTGTGGAGTTGGCTGACAGAAGGTTCTAGAAAAAAACAGTATAGTTAAAAACTAAGGCTAGGTGCAGTGGCTCATGCCTGTAATCCCAGCACTTTTCGAAGCCAAGGCAGTTGGATCACCTGAGGTCAGGAGTTCGAGACCAGCCTGGCCAACATAGAGAAATCCGTCTCTATTAAAAATACAAAAATTAGCCAGGTGTGGTGGCGCATGCCTGTAATCCCAACTACTAGAGACGCTGAGGCAGGAGAATCGCTTGAACTGGGAGGTGGAGGTTTCAGTGAGCCAAGATAGTGCCACTGCACTCCAGCTGCAGTGAGCCGTGATCGTACCACTGTACTCCAGCCTGGGCAACAGAGCGAGACCCTATCTCATTTTTTTTTTTTTTTTTTTTTTGAGACAGAGTCTCGCTCCGTCGCCAGGCTGGAGTGCAGTGGCGCGATCCCGTCTCACTGCAACTTCCATTTTCCGGTTTCAAGCAATTCTCCTGCCTCAGCCTCCCGAGCGGCTGGGACAACAGGCACCCACCACCATGCCCGGCTAATTTTTTTTTGTACTTTTAGTAGAGATGGGGTTTCATCATGTTGGCCAGGATGGTCTCCATCTCCTGACCTCGTGATCCGCCCGCCTCGGCCTCCCAAAGTGCTGGGATTACAGGCCTGAGCCACCACACCCGGCCCCCTATCTCATTTTTTTAAAGCTTCCAAATCTGAAACTTGATACCCCAAGTAGAAAATTCTAAACCTGAACTCAAGTGAGGAGTCACAGTCAAAACACAGTCAAAACTCTGTTTCATGCACGAAATTATTTAAAATATTGCATAAAATTACCTAAGGTTTATATAAGGCCGGGCGCAGTGGCTGACATCTGTAATCCCAGTACTTTGGGAGGCCAAGGCAGGTAGATCACTTGAGGTCAGGAGTTCGAGGCCAGCCTGGCCAACATGGTGAAACCTCATCTCTACCAAAAACACAAAAATTAGCTGTGCGTGGTGGCGGATCCCTGTAATCTCAGCTACTCAGGAGGCTGAGGCAGAAGAATTGTTTGAACCAGGTAGGTGGAGGCTGCAGTGAGCCAAGATCACGCCACTGCATTCCAGCCTGCGCAATGAGGGTAAAACTCCATCTCACACACACACATATACAAAAAAAAGGTTTATCTGAAACACAAATGAATTTCCTGATTAGATTTGGGTCCCATCCCCAGGATATCTCATTATATATATGCAAATATTCCAAAATCTGAAAAAATCCAAAACACTTTCAGTCCCAAGCATTTTGGGTAAGGGTTATATAACCTGTACTCCTTCATAGGATGTATATGAGTCAGTGAATAGCAGTCTACCTACTGCAAACTCAGCCCCATGATGTATGAGACAGAAGCTTACAGTGTTTATGTCCGTAAGCAAGCAATCTCATTGCAGGGAGAAAAAGAGAAGCAAGTGACCTTTTATTTGTTTTGAGAATCTCGCTCTGTCACCCAAGCTGGATGGCATGCAGTGGTATGATCTTGGGTCACTGCAAACTCCGCCTCCTGGGTTCAAGCAATTCTCCTTCCTCACCCTCCCGAGTAGCTAGGACTACAGGTGCATGCCACCACACCCGACTAATTTTTGTATTTTTAGTAGAGACTACATTAGCCAGGCTGGCCTCCAACTCCTGACCTCAGGTGATCCACCCACCTCGCCCTCCCAGAGTGCTAGAATTACAGGCATGAGCCACCACACCTGGCCGCAAGTAACTTTTGTAAGTAAATGCAGTAAGTCAACAGAGAGACAATCCAGGTTGGATACCTTATTAACAGACCAGCTGAGAGTGACCTGCCATTGCTGTCTACACACCAATGAACAAGTAAGAAGCAGTTCATTCAGGTATTTTGAATATATCCCTCTACCTTTCTTCATATCCCTTGAAAAGGGGCTTTGCCTTGAGAATTAAACTCCAGCTGCCTTAAATGAGAGGAAGCCAACTTAATGAGGTCTCACTGCGGTAAAAATGGCACGTGAAACTCAGTCCCTGCTCAGGTGCAGGTGAATCCACAGTCATCCTAACCAAAAGGTTTTCCCGAGTTCAGCCCAACTCCCTTTGCAGACACGGGGGCACAAAGGCAATCGCACGCAGCACAGGTGGAGAGAAGAAAACACAAATCCAGCACATGGTCTTGAGTGACAGTTCACACTACGCCTTTAATGCCAATGCCCAGGAAACACCCCAGGAGCCCTCTTCTCAGCCCCACAACGTCTCCTTGCTCCTTTTCCTTTGGACTACTCAGCCCCGCACCCTCCCCCCACCCCCGGTCCATTAATTGGACCTACTACTGTGAAGATGCAAAGCCGGCTCAGACCTGGGTTCAAATCCAAGTTCCATCATTTCATTCATTCAACAAACCACTTATCCAGTGCCTAATCCATGCCAAGTGCTGACATCCAAAAGAACTGGGCTAAGAGAATATAAAAGCAGACCATCTCAAAGTGGGTGAGCACGGGCGAACGATCTCACCTCTCTGAACATAGCTTCCCTCATCTGTAAAATGGGCATCCAAACAGCCATCGCTCAGAGTTCATGTAAGGATCAAATGCCTGGCATCATGCCTGGTATACGGTAAGTGCTTGGTAATTGCTAGCTATTATATTATAAGCTATTAGCTTGTTATTAATATAATCAGTAGCATCAGGATACAATCCCTTGAGATATTGCAAGATTTGAAATCATCTAAAAAGTAAATCCGCAGATATGTGTGTTAACCATTGCTTGAGGGGGAAATGAACACTTCAGGCTAAGTAAAGCAGAGTGACTGAAAGCCTTCCTAGTTAACCAGCCTCACACCCCTACCCCCCACACCTTATTCACTCATTTCCCCAGCTTTCTGGTGAAGTGGAATTTTCCTGTTTCTCCACACAGGTTCCTCCCAGGCAAACGGAAGCTCAGCTACAGGTCGGGTGTTCTAAGTCACTGCATCTCTCTCCCCCTTCCAACCCGTTCTCAAACTTAAAGAGATTTTTTTACATGTTTGCAAGCCCAGCAGAATTCTGATTCTTACAATCACACTCTGCCCACAGCAGACACACAGAGCACCATCAGGCATGTGGTGGCAAAGTCATCCCACAGAACAGGGGGTCCCGATGCATCTGGGGGAAACCTGGCAGCAGCTGACCAAGGGCTAGCAAGAAACCACACGAAATCATCATCCCAAAGAGGTTTTGCAATGTGCACAAAATCAAAATGAAAAAAGAAAAGAACTCCTGGTGCCCTGGGCTTACCACTGCAAGGCTTAAAAACAAGGGTCAGCCACTTGGCACCCTGTTTCAGGACCATCGCCAGCCTCTGGTCCAGTCCAAAGACCAGTGTGGATTTCCTCCTCTTGCACTGGCCATGTTCTCTGAGAACGAGGAAGGCAAAAGTCCAGACTGTCAACAAGCCAAGGGAGATACGAAAATGCTCAGAACATACACATGTGGAGAGTTGAGGTTTAGTGTGGTGGGTTTTTTGTTTGTTGTTTTTTTTTTGAGATGGAGTCTTGCTTTGTTGCCCAGTCTAGACTGCGGTGGTGCAATCTCGGCTCACTGCAACCTCCGCCTCCTGGCTTCAAGCGATTCTCCTGCCTCAGCCTCTCCAGTAGCTGGGACTACAGGTGTGTGCCACCACGCCCAGCTAATTTTTGTATTTTTAGTAGAGATGGAGTTTCACCGTGTTAGCCAGGATGGTCTCAATTTCCTGACCTTGTGATCCGCCCACCTTGGCCTCCCAAAGTGCTGGGATTACAGGCGTAAACCATTGTGCCCAGCCTGACTTCCCACTTTTAAAACCACACTCAAGGCCCAGCACTTTGGGAGGCCGAGGCAGGCAGATCACGAGGTCAGGAGTTTGAGACCAGCCTGACCAACATGGTAAAACCCCATCTCTACTAAAAATACAAAGATTACCCAGGCATGGTGGCACATGCCTGTGATCCCAACTACTTGAGAGGCTGAGGTCAAAAAAAAAAATCGCTTGAACCCGGGAGGCAGAGTTTGCAGTGAGCCGAGATTGCACCACTGCACTCCAGCCAGAGCAGACTTTGTCTCCAAAAAAAAAAAAGACTGGGAAGTCAGACCAGTTCTGGTGTTTGAATCCCAGACCACCAACTACTTCCTGAGAGACCCTGAGTGGGTTACTCAACCTCTCTGAGCCTTAGTGTCCACTTCTATAAAATGGGAGGTAACAGCACTTTCAGAGTTGTTTCCAAATCACAACTGTAGGCAGCCGCTTAGAGCAGTACACCCAGCATACGGTAAGTGCTCAAGAAGTGCCCCCTCTTACCACCACTGCTATTCTTACTCTAAAGTTGGTAACTGCCTCATTTGGTGATTTGGGCAATAATGTCAGGAAGTGCTTTTTGTTGCTGTTCTCCAACAGTGCAGCATGTTATCGGAAACTGATTTTCTCGGAGGTGGACGTAAAACGGGAAGGTGTGTGGTGGGAAAAAGAGAACAGTAAGAAGTAGCAGGATCATCTAATATTTGCAGTCTTACTGTGCAGAACACACTCTGATATTTTACCCATTTTCCAGATGAGTTTTCAGGAAACTGAGCTGGAAAGGAGCTCAGGCAACCCGCCCAAGGTCACGGGATTTGGAAGTGAAGGTTACAAGGGCAGGAAGCATGTTTGTCTCACTGTGCCCCTGTGCCAAGCGTGAATGGTCTCTTTAAGCCTCATTTAACATTCGACAAATATTTATTGATGCCAGCACTTTGCCAGGCATTATGCTGGGTACTGGAGACAGAAGAGAATGATCACAGGGCTTAAGAGTCAGGTGACCTGGGTGACAAATCCCAGCTGGCTCTCAACTTGCTGTGTGACAATGAGCAGAGAGAATCTCTCTGACCTTCAGTTATTGTGAAATAATCTCCCCCTCACCCCACCTCCCTCATACTGTACATGCAGAGTCCATTAAACAGCACCTAGCTAGCTGGCAGCTTTGGCAGAAACTCAGAATTCATTCAACACTGGTTGCCTCCCCTCTGTCCCCCCTCGCACCCCCTCCACCTCCCAAAACAAGCCCTGGTTAATGCCTCTATAAAACGAAGGTAATAGTAATATCCCTTCAGAGGGCTGTGGTGAGAACTAAATGAGGTCAAGTATTTGAAAAGTACTCAGACTGTAAAGTATTATAAAAACACAACTTATTATTATTACAGGAATGCACCCTGCCTCTGCACCCAGCTGTCTCTTTGCAACTGGGAAATGGCTCTTTGTACCATGTCAGCAAAGCACACTCCATCAGGTAAAGCCCACCAGGTCCTCCAGCCCTGGAGGGAAGGGGAGAGGGAGAGCAGGGGGTGAGGAGGAGTGTGTAAACAGGAGCCGGGCTCTGCAGGATGCTCATTTCCAGGCAGGAAGAAGGACCACAGAGCTGGAAGAATCCAGACACACAGAGTGAAGGGAGGCAGCTCTGCAGCTCCTGAGACGGTGCCCACAGCCTGCTTTCCCAGCTGCCTCCCATCAGCATGGAGGCTGCCACCTCTGTCTTCCTACCCCACGTCAATCAAAGAAATATTCCCAGGCCCCTCCACTAGGCCAGGCACGTTCTGGACAACAAGGACCCTAAGGTGAGCTGCGAGGCAGCATTGCTGCCCTCACTGACCTCATTATCTTTAGGCCCAGAAGATTCATTAATTAAAACAACACAACACACACACTCACTTCTAAAAAGCTTCCCCTCGGGCCACAGCACTTTCCAGTATTTTAAGAGGCATCCACCCACTCACCACCTATTATTCCTGCTTTTAAAGAAGGGCAAAGGTGACATTTCAGCAGGCCACAGGCTCAAAGGTTACAACAAAGAAACCAACAGGGGGGTTCTGGGTTGTCAGGCCTTTAACATAACGTAAACCTGCCTGCATCCAGATCGCTGCACTTAAACTGTCAAACAAGGCGATGGTTTACTTTTCGTTAAGGGGCAGGTGTCAAGGCTGGCTGAAGTCCACATGAAAAAAAAAGTCAGCTGCTCATGTGACTGCCTGCACACCTGAAAAATCAATATATCCAAAACACTCGTCTATTTACCAATTTTAAAAAGCAAAAGAAAAATCAACCACCTTTAACAATGCTTTTCTCCAAGTGGATTACAAACTCCTTTTTTTTTCCTCTACTTTAAACATGATTTTAAATCGAAAGTAAAATTTGAAAACATAATTTCAGTTTATTTTTCAGTAAACTATCAGAGAGCTATAACTTACATAAGACTTAGGAGATGAAAGGGGAGACCGAAGATTGGTGACATTTGAATTTGGCTGCAGAAACCCAACGGTTCAATTATGTCGGTGAGGTGAAGGCCTGTGACCAAAGGGTCCTCTGCTTCTTGCCACTACACTCAGAGGGACTCACGGGCCCCCACAACCACAAGTGAGCCTTTCTAATGAGGACACATTCCTGAGACCTAGTGTGGTGTCATTGCCTTTATTACTGTGTCACAATCAGGCAAGCAGGAGCCACTGTTAACCCCTACCTGACCCCAGACTCCACCAGAAAGGCAGCCCCAACCGCGCCAAGGTTAAGAGACTCCCGCTCTGTTACCACATGTTTCTTTCACCTCTCAAGCCAAGGCACACGTTCCAGCCCATGAAGACTTCCACAAAGGTGCCTGCTGGCAGAGAGGAGAATGAGGATGCTCTAGCACTCACCACTTCTACCCTCTCCATCTGCCAGGACAGGTGCAATTTCTTACGCTGGGTCCCACTGGCCCAGGACCCTCCCAAGATTTGTCCCTCCTTCTTGTGCCCCCTCTGGACGCTGCTTGGGTTTCCACCATCACACCCACAATAACTTTCTTCATTTCCTGGCTCTCCCATCTACCTCCCAGAGCCAGGCCCTGTTCCTCCCCCCGCTCCCAACACTGCAGCTGGCCGATGCTAGGTGACCAGGAAATGAATGCTGGACAAACAGATCCCAGCAGTCTGCCCCAGCCAGAGGGAATCCCCAACGCAGGAACAAACTAAAGGACTCAGGAGAAAGGCCAGGTGCAGTGGCTCACACCTATAGTCCCAGCACTTTGGGAGGACAAGAGAGGGCAGGAGTTCGAGACCAGCCTACCCAGCAGGGTGAAACCCCCATCTCTATCAAAAATACAAAACTTAGCCAGGCGTGGTGGTGGGCACCTGTAATCCCAAATACTCAGGAGGCTGAGGCATGAGAATCGCTTGAATCTGGGAGGCAGAGGTTGCAGTGAGCCGAGACTGCACCACTGCACTCCAGCCTGGGTGACAGAGCAAAACGCAGCATCCAAAAAAAAGGACTCAAGAGAAAGCCTGCAAAGGCCAATCTTTGGCTAGAGGGGCCCTTTCATGAAAGCAACATGTCACAGAGGCCTGAGAAGACAACTTACTGCCCAACCCAGCATTCCCAATGTCTAAAGGACAGCAAGAATGCAGCAGAGAACAACAGGGCCACATGCCCCAGAGAGAGGACTTCACCTCCTCCCACCTCTTAAGAGTGGGTGATCTTTATTAAGCACCTACTATGTTATGTGCAGGCACCAGTCAAATGCTTTATGCAGCTCATGTAATCTTCACTACCACTGACAATAAAAATGTGTTTCCTCAACAGTCAGTGATGGACTGAGGGGCAAACATTAAATTATTTAGTGTCTCTTAGTGACCACAGTTCACCCAACACTCTGCCATCTCCACAGGGGGTACCCAGAACTACATGCGGACCACCCACATGTTACCTTACTCTGCTCTCTCCAGTCCTCTTAATACACTAAGTTTATTTGTTTGAAAACTAGATGCATTTTAAAGACCCCAGGTTTACATCTGCCTGCTCTGGATCCTGGCTTTCTAATCTGTAAAACGAATAGAAACCTAACTCTGTTTGCATGGCTGCTGTACAAAGTAAGAAACCCCATTATAGGCTCAGCATAGGATTCAATAAAAAGTTGTTTCCCATTGTCCTTTTCTGAGAAATACGGTAACCGGGACAGGAACGCTATCCCAGTAATGACATGGCTTCAGAGACTCTCTCTGCTGGGCACATGACCTACAAGCAGAAGGACACTGGATGGAGGGAAGGAAGTCTGCAGTGACCAGAGAGGGTGTCTCCCAGGAACCAGCCTTTCCTTGGCTCAACTGCAACAGGCCACACCCAAGAGAGCCCTCTGACCCCCTCCTCCTTTCCAGCCAGGCTCCGGCCAAGGAACACAGAGTTCCCCCAAGAACTCGTATTTAAAGATATCTCTGTCACTGCAGTAAAGCTTGCAAAGACGACAGTGTGGGCAGGTGAAAAGTCCACCCGAGGAGAATGCGGCCACCTGGGATGCTAAGCTCTCCCTCCACCAATGGTCATTTGTTTCTTCGTGGGTAAAATGGGATAATGCCAGCTTCTACTAACCACACAGCACCCTGCGTCAGAGAAGTTACTCCCAGCTCACGGAGGAAATTAATGAGAAAGTCTCAGGCTCTGCCCCAGATAGTACTACCCTGTGGGGCTGGAATTCCTCATGGTTTAATGAAGTCTTACCAACAGGGTCACTATAAGAAATCCTTTTGGCCACGCACGGTGGCTCACGCCTGTAATCCCAGCACTTTGGGAGGCCGAGGTGGGCAGATCACGAGGTCAGGAGTTCGAGACCAGCCTGACCAACATGGTGAAACCCTGTCCCTACTTACAAAAATTAGCTGGGCGTAGTGACAGGCACCTGTAATCCCAGCTACTCGGGAGGCTGAGGCAGGACAATCACTTGAACCCAGGAGGCGGAGGTTGTAGTGAGCTGAGATCGTGCCACTGAACTCCAGCCTGGTAACAGAGCTAGACTCTGTCTCAAAAAAAAAAAGAAATTGTTCCGTATAGAAGACCTCTATCAATTTCTGGCCTCATAACAGGCGAGGATTTGAGTATTCCTGCTTGTTCCACGTTTATAGGAGACATAGAGTGGAAGGGAGTATGTTGGGGAGCAGAGAAGAGATGTCACTGGTACAAAAATCCCCTCCTCTGCTTGCCGGGGGCTTTTTGCAAACTGGAGATGAGCCTCAAGAAGTGGTCGGTCCTCCGGGGTTTCTGAGCCTCGGGGCAGAGGGACACTAGCAAGTGTAGAGAACTGCCAGGCAGAAGTTGCCAGGGGCACACACGGGGGCTCCGCGTGGGAGGCTGTCAGGATCTGGTGGGCAGTGGAGCCATTTAGGGGACAGCGGCTTCTGATTAGCTGGCGGGTGCAGGTATTGATCGTGCTACTAAAGGTGAAAGTAAATCAAATCTTTCTTCCTTTCCAAAAAAAAAAGCCTGGCCCCGTGATGTTCCTTTCCTCCCTCTCCACCATCAGGGCAAGTAAAACAACTCCCCGGCAGCTGATGAATTCAATCCCAGTCGAAGTCAGCAGGGATGAAGGAAGGGAAAGAGCAGAGAGCTCCCCTCTGTCTCCAGGCTCTGCCTGAGCTTCATGGTGCTGCCTTGGCATGCCGAAATTGCACAAAGAAATGAAATACTGACACACATGAGACCTACATGAATCAATCCAGAACATGCTACGGTAGAAAGTTTACTTCTCAGTACCCACCCTCTCGCTCAAGTACATCCGGATCCCCAGGAAGCAGATTCCCCAGATATCATTAAATTTAGTAAACTTTAAATTTAAAACAAATACACCGACCCGGCTCATGCCTGTAATCCCAGCACTTTAGGAGGCCGAGGTGAGCAGATCACCTGAGGTCAGGAGTTCAGGACCAGTCTGGCCAACATGGCAAAACCCCATCTCTACTAAACAAAAATTAGCTGGTATGGTGGCAGGCACCTGTAATCCCAGCTACTCAGGAGGCTGAGGCAGAATTGCTTGAAGTCGGGTGGCGGAGGTTGCAGTGAGCCAAGATCACACCACTGCACTCTAACTGGGCAACAGAGCGAGACTCTGTCTCAATTTAAAAAAAAACAAAAACAAAAAAATACACCAAGCATGGCCTAGCCTGGCAATATCACCTTTATTACTGCATTGCCATCAGGCAGATGGTCTTAACCCCAGACCCCAAGGAATGGCAGCCCCAATCTTGCCAGGTGAGGAAAGCCCTGCTCCGTCACCACAGCAGGACCAATGTGTTTCTTTCACATCACTTGTTCATGATCTGAAGCACACATTACATTACTGATTCTCATCCTTCACTTTCTTCCATGTTTTTTTTTTTTAATCAAGTCAATCGGGCACAAGCACAGTGGCTCACAGCTGTCATCTTAGCACTTTGAGAGACCAAGGCGTGAGGATCGTTTGAGCCCAGGAGTTCAAGATCAGCCTGGGCAACATAGGGAGAGCCCTATCTCTACAAAAAAAAAAAAAGTTTTTAATTAGCCAGGAGTGGTGGCGTGTACCTATGGTGTATAGTCCCAGTTACTTGGGAAGCTGAGGCAGGGCGATTGCTTGAGTTGAGGTGTTTGAGGCTGCAGTGTAGTGAGCTGTGTGCAGTGAACTGTTTTTGTGCATTGCACTCCAACCTGGGGGACAGAGCTGAAGCCTGTCTCAAAAAAAAAAAAAAAAAATGTCCATCAGGCAGGAAAAGCCCAGCAGGAGGAATGCACCTGGCACCAGGCAGGGAGCTGCCAGGGCCTCATGCGCCTCCATTCTGGGGCAAGCTAATAATAAATAATAATACTTTGTGCTTCTCCGGTGCCTTTCATCTGAAGATTTCAAAGTGCTCTGCAAACATTACCTAATTATTCCTCACAGAATCCTGCAGAGACAGCAGAGGAATGGGACTGACTTGGCCTGGACAGGCAAACATTTCAGAGTCTCTTTTTTTGGGAAACAAAGTCTTACTCTGTCACCCAGGCTGGAGTGCAGTGTGTGATCTCAGCTCACTGCAACCTCCACCCCATGCGTTCTGGCGATTCTCCTGCCTCAGCCTCCCTGGTAGCTGGGACTACAGGCACCCACCACCATGCCTGGCTAATTTTTGTATTTTTAGTAGAGACGGGGTTTCACCATGTTGGCCAGGCTGGTCTTGAACTCCTGGCCTTCAGTGATCAACCCGCCTTCGCCTACCAACAGGCTGGGATTGATTATAGGCATGCACCACCACAGCTGGCCAAAACTTCAGAGTTTCTAATGTCCAAGGATTTCACACTCTCCCAAGGATGAAGTCTCTCATAAAGAGTGGAGGGAAGAAATCTACTCCTTTTAGTTCTTTTTTTTTAAAGACAAAGTCTCGCTCTGTCACCCAAGCTGGAGTGCAGTGGCATGATCTCGGCTCACTGCAAACTCCGCCTCCCAGATTGAAGCAATACTCCCTGCCTCGCCCACCAAGTAGCTGGGACTGCAGGCGCCTGCCACCACGCCTGGCTAATTTTTGTATTTTTAACAGAGACGGGATTTCACCATGTTGGCCAGGCTGGTCTTGAACTCCTGACCTCAGGTGATCCGCCTGCCTTGGCCTCCCAAAGTGGTGGGATTACAGGCATGAGCCACCACGCCCAGCCAATCTACTCCTTTTAGGAGGGAGGCTTAGCACTGGGCTTCCTGAATTCTCATACTGACATAATCAACCAAAAAGCTCCCAATGTCAAGCAGGTACTTCCATTCTAGAAGCATCCTTGGCCCTGAAATTAAGCCTCACAAAACTACCACCAGACTGTCTAAATCAGGTCCCAGAAGGAGTGTAACTAGCAGAAGATGACCTTCTCATGGGACCCTGAAGCCCCCTGCTATGCCCAAGGGTAGGGGGCTTTATAGTTACTGGGTCCCGGGTATTAGGAAGAGAATGCAGAGGGAGGACATTTTTCAGGATTTTAACCACCAATGTTTCAGCCGAAGCTAACCCAGAAACTAACCCATTCCCTGTCTAACCTCTCTCCTTAATAAGAGCCCAGGCACCCTAGGCGCATGCCCCTTGGTGTGTCTACCCCTGTCCTCATGTGTTAACTTCTTTTTGCATCCAAGTTTTGAGACAGAGCAGGGATCCCCCCCACACCCATAGCATAAAAATTAAAAAAAAAAAAAAAAAAAAAAAAAACTACAGTCCCTCCAATTCCAGGCAGCTAGCTAGCTTTGAAAAATAAATTAACAACTCAATAAACAAACAAAAAAAGTAGCTTAAAACAATAGCCAAAGAGTCACAGGTGTTTGGTTCTCTATAAAAACTAATAATATCATCTTAATACATGTCCCTGAGTTGTTTTCCAGAAAGATGGACCCCACCAAATTAATCCACTGGTCCGTGGACCTGAGATCAAGGGTAAGTGAGTACTAACCTCTAATTGCCTTTCTTTGCTCTAAAGTTCTGTCTAAGAAGGAGCCTTGAAAAAGACATGCCCATGAGCCACACCTAACATTTCTTTCTGCTGACCACAAATTTTTAAACAAAGCTTATCTTCCTTAACCAATTACAAACCAAAAACATCTTTAAATCCACTTATGACCTATGAGCCCCCACTTCAAAATATCCCCACCTTTTTAGGCTAAACCAATGTCTTACCTCCATGTCTTAAATTTACCATTTTGCCTAGAACACTTCTGTTGCCCTAAAATTTACCCCTGCCTTTAAAAACACTTGCCTTCAGGCCAGGCACAGTGGCTCACACCTGTAATCCCAGCACTCAGGGAGATCAAGGTGGGCAGATCACTTGAGGTCAGGAGTTCGAGACCAGCCTGGCCAACATGGTGAAACCCCGTTTCTACTAAAAATACAAAAATTAGCCGGGCATGGTGGCACATGCCTGTAATCCCAGCTACTCAGGAGGCTGAGGCAGGAGAATCGCTTGAACCCAAGAGGCAGAGGTTGCAGTGAGCTGAGATCACGCCACTGCACCCCAGCCTGGGTGACAGACCAAGACTCTGTCTTAAAAAAAAAAAAATACACTTGCTTGCAAATCATGGGAGGAGTCGGGTCCTAAGTGTGAGCTGCCGGATTTGCCCTGCCTGGTGCCCTATAAATACCCTCAGTTCTCCCACTGCAAACCTCAGTGTGAATATTGGGCCTAACTGCACGAAGTGAGAAGACCTCAGATGGGTTCGTTAAGTTTCAGGAACACGTGTAGGTAACAGAAGGAAGCTGGATGCGCGGGGTGTCTCAGTCAGCACTTACTGATTCTCACAAATCAGTCTAAATTAATCAATCATGTAAACTGCAGATGAGTGTTATTTTTAAGAAAAGCATTTTGGTTCCTTCAAACATTTAAAGTAACCCCAATAGAAGCAAAGCAAATATTCCCTAGACAGATACTGAAGAAAGCTACAGAAAGGAATGGTTTAGCCAGGCAGGTGCTTGTATGTAAATGACAAAGCTGTTAAGAAACCTGGAGACAAGTTAATGGCCTTCCTATAGCTCCTTACTCAATGCCAGCACACCCTTTCATCATAGAGCAGAGAAATTTCAGTTTTGGGTTCTGACAAAATTACCTGTGATTCGAAAGTCCTGGGTATCTCCATCCCAAAATTCCTTTCCTCTTAGAATTCTGTCTTTCTTCGAGTGACTTTGCACTAGTTCAGACCACCATCCTAGCAGCACAATGCTGTACTCTGAACCCCTAAAACCCACAACAGACACTCAATAAATATTGCTCACCTAACAAAGTAAGAACACTATCATGACAGTTTCTCAACCCTGCTCCACTCTCTCTTCCATCTTCCCTGATTAAAACTCAGTCAGGACTATCCCAACCCCCAAAGCAGTGCTTTTCAAAGGTTCCCACACGGTGGAATCACCAGGGCATGTTTTAAAACTACTGAGGCATGGCTCACATTCCCCAGACGTTCTGATCTAATTGGAATGGGATGCCACCTGGGTGTTAGGATTGTAAAGGTTTCCCAAGTTATTCTGATGTGCTGCAAAGTTTGAAAACTATTGCCAAGATGTAGTAGCAGCAATACTCATAGGACTACACTCAACGGCAATACTCAAGGGAGTAATAATGGCAATACTCAAGGGAGTAATGCTCAGCAGCAATACTCAAGGGAGTAATACTCAACAGCAATACTTGAGGTAGTCATGCTTAACAGCAATACTCAAGAACAAAACTCAAGGTGGTAATACTCAAAAGCAATACTCAAGGTAGTAATGCTGAACAGTAATATTCAAGGTGGCAATACTCAACAGTGATACTCAAGGTAGTAATACTCAAAAGCAATACTCAAGGTAGTAATGCTGAACAGTAATATTCAAGGTGGCAATACTCAACAGCGATACTCAAGGTAGTAATACTCAAAAGCAATACTCAAGGTGGTAATACCCAAGAGCGATATTCAAGGTGGTAATGCTTGACAGTAACACTCAAGGTAGTTATACTCAACAGCAACACTCATGGTAGTAATATTCAACAGCAACACTCAAGGCAGGAATACTCAATAGCAACACTCAAGGCAGGAATACTCAATAGCAATACTCAAGGTAGTAATACTCAACAGCAATACTCAAGGTAGTAATACTCAACAACAATACTCAAGGTGGTAATGCTCAAAGGCAATACTCAAGGTAGTAATGCCCAACAGTAATACTCAAGGTAGTAGCAGCAGTGCAAGCCCCCCCAAGACAACTGTGATCAGAATCTGCATTTTAACCAAAGATCCAGAGGATGTGAGGCCTCATTAGCACACAGGATTCAAGGCCTTTGAGGACAGAATACTAGACAACCATTCTAGCTTGGAAACCACCTACTACCACCAGATCTCCAGCCTGGCTCCAGTTAACTCCATCTTTCCTTCTGAGAACTCTGACTCTGTGCTTTACGTTCATGCTGATTCCTCTACCCGGATGCCCTTTCCTAAGCTCTATGTAAGAAAGTGACTGCTCATCTGCAGAGCCTTTAGCATTCAGGTACTGTATTTTGTTCCAGTCTCCCAGAACCATCCCTCCCCTCCTGCCCCTAACCATTAAGCATACTCCAACTAAAGCAGTATTTCTTCACAGTAAGGACATCAACTCTGCAGGCAGTTACACCCAGATGCAAAGCCACCTTCCACCACTGACTAATTTCCTTTTTTTTTTTTTTTGAGGCAGGATCTCACTCTCGTTGTCCAGGCTGGGGTACAGTGGCACAATCCCAGCTCACTGCAGCCGGACTCAGGTGATCCTCCCACCTCAGCCTCCCAAGTAGCTGAGACTACAGGTGCACACCACTACACCTGGCTAATACTCTTGTATTTTTAGTAGAAACGAGGTTTCACCCTGTTGCCCAGGCTGGTCTGGAACTTCTGAGCTCAAGGGATCCGCCTGCCTCAGACTCCCAAAGTGATGAGATTATAGGCCTGAGTCACCAACCCCAGCCTAATTTCCTAATGAAGTAAGAAAATGATTGCAATGGTTTCTCAACCGCGATCCACAATATCTCCTATATTCTATAAAGGGAGCAGTCACAGTCCCCCTGATTAAAATGACCTTGGTGTCCTGAGACTTAAACCTCTCTGAGATTCAGTTGTCTTGTCTACAAAATGCAGACGATACCGACTACCTCCTTAACTGCGTGAGAATTGAAATGATGTACGTAAAATGCTCAGAAAGAAGACTGCTTCATGGTGATCAGCATAGAATATAACTCAGGCTTACTCTCCTCATACAGTGATTCCCAAACTGTAAATCATTTGGAGACCTTTAAAATTACTGACGCCTGGCTCCTCCCAAAGTGGGACCTGGGCATTGGCGTTTTTAATTAAAGTTCTCCAGGTAAATCTAATATGCAGCAGATTGGGGGAACCACTGCCCTAATACATGATAGGCGGAAGATATCAACGAATGAGCGTGATTGCCACAAAGAATTACTAAGATACATAATCTTTCACACCTGCTCCCATGACCCCTAACTGGCTGCCCTGCCCCACCACTCACTCAACTGGGAGAAGGCCCTGCCCAGGAATCACAGACTCAAGCTTCTATAAGACATTGTAGGAAGCCGGGTGCAGTGTCTCACACCTGTAACCCTAGCACTTTGGGAGGCCAAGGCAGGCGGATCACCTGAGGTCAGGAGTTCGAGACCAACCTAGCCAACATGGTGACACCCCGTCTCTACCAAAAATACAAAAATTAGCTGGGCATGGTAGCGGGCGCCTGTAATCCCAGCTACTCAGGGGGCTGAGGCAGAGAATCACTTGAACCCGGAAGGTAGAGTTTGCAGTGAGCTGAGATCGTGCCACTGCACTCCAGCCTGGGCGACAAGAGCAAAACTCTGTCTCAAAAAAAAAAAAAAAAAAAAGACATTGTAGGAAAACTCAAAGTTCCCAAAGCCCCCAAAACTCCATTCTCCAATCCCCAAAGGTGTGTTCCAGCCAACTAGACAAGGGAACAATGAAAATGGCACCCACAGGAGCCCGTGGGTGACACCCAGGGTTAAAGAAGCCCAACCAAAGACTGAAGACCCCCAAGTGAAAGATAAATGGATTCTCGCACTTGTCTTTTATGGTCTCCCTTAATTACCTAAAAGAACAGTCCAAGCGACCGAACAGGCCTGGAGAAAACCTTTCATCTCTCCCTTACCTCTCCCCTTGAGACTCACCGGGTTTTCTTAAATGTATGAAAGGCTCTGTCCAGGAATGCTAACTTTAATTTACCATCCTCTAAGGAACATGAATTGAGAAGCTAAACAAATTTGACAATGGCCCTTTACAGCTTTAAGCACAGGCAAAAAAGAAGCCCATCTCAGGGATGTCATGTGAGCATCGGCTCAAGGGGGTTAGGGCAAACAGTAACATTCCCCCTTGCGGAACATTTTAAGGTGGGTGTTTCCTCAACACCCCAGGATATGTCCCTGTAGTTTTGGAGATCGATCCCTGGAGGCTGGCATATTGTGTTTTCTGAGGAATTGTCAGAAGCCCACACCCTTCGAGTGGCAGGAGATGCCTTTCAACAAGGCAGCAAAAGGACATGTATAATGAATGCAGGCAAGCGTCTCCAGGGCTGAAAACCTAGAACCACAGAGAACTCATGCCAGCAACTCTGATCAAGAGGTGGCAGTGATTTGTTGAGACCTCTCAGAAAGTAATGCAACTCGGAGACAGGGACGGCTGCTCCTGGCCAGCTTCCCATCCAGCTCAAAAAGTGGTGATGACCTGAAAATCAGGATGCCTGACAACAAGTTTGTTTGATCAATTGATTGATTTAGAGATGGAGTCTCCGTCTGTAGTCCAGGCTGCAGTGCAGTGGCTCAATCTCGGCTCACTGCAGCCTCCGCCTCCCAGGTCCTGGTTCAAGCAATTCTCCTGCCTCAGCCTCCCAAGTGGCTGGGATTACAGGCACATGCCACCATGCCCAGCTAATTTTGTATATTTAGTAGAGATGAGATTTCACCATGTTGGCCAGGCTGGTCTTGAACTCCTGACCTCGTGATCCACCCACCTCAGCCTTCCAAAGTGCTGGGATTACAGGTGTGAGCCACTGCACCCAGCCATGAGTATTAGAGGGGAGCACAGAAGCAATACAAGAGGGCCCCTCAGACCCCAGATGAATTCTCAGCACTATAAAACTAAACTTCCAGCATAGGCAATATAGTGAGACCTGTCTCTTTAGAAAATTTAAAAATTACCTGGGCCTGGTGGTGACGGCCTGCAGTCCCAACTACTTGGGAGGCTGAGATGGGAGGATCGCTTGAACCCAGAAGGCAGAGGCTGCAGTGGATTGTACCACTGTGCTCCAGCCTGGACAACAGAGCGAGACTCAGTCTCAAAAAAAAAAAAAAGGACTAGATTTATAGAAGCCCAAGACTATTCCATGAGCAGAATTTTGAGGCCACTCCTGGGTTGAGCAACTGCTCCTCAAGCCTAGGAATGGAAAGATGAACAAGAGAGCCCTAGGAGTCAACAGATGCCCCAAACCACAAGTCACTAAAAGAGGGAAAGGAAGGCTAAGCACTTTCCCAAACTGTGGCGCTCCCAAGCATGGTTTTAGGCAGTACAAAGTGTTATTTTAGTAGTTACAGGATTATATTAATGTGTATTAGAAAAAAAAATAACTAGCACATCAAACCTATAATTTCACAGGTGTTAATTACAGTTACGCCAAAAACCATGAAGGGGTTATAGCAACGAGGGATGCTGAAGAAGCCACACTAAAGAATCCAACGGGAATTCCGGCTGCATAGTGCTGATATCATATCATCAAGGTCTCAAGATCCCACAGAAAGGTGAGGCTGAGTGCCGTTACACAGAGGAACAGGTGAATCTGGGGGCACTGAGGCTAAAGGGCAGCTTCACGATGCTGGACACTGACAGGGGAGATGTCCAAGGATACTCTGAGCATACACCAAAAAGGTACCCAAGGCAGGTGTGGGCAAGATGACCATCCCCAAAGTTGAATCGTACGCCAAATAGGACCAGGGCCAAAACGCATTTGAAAACCACTCAAACAGAGCTTTGGATGAAAATCATAAAAAGGAGCATTGCAGAAGATGTTAAATTAAACAACAACCAAAGTCTCCGCAAAGCTCAGCAGAGAGATCAAGCGGAGAAGACCAGTGGGTCGCTTTCACTTTTGCATGTGAGGAAATTCACATCTCAGTCCTCAGGCCTGGGGCCCTCTAATCACAGCAATGTCTGTGCTGCACACAACTTCCCCAAGCCCCAAGCCAAGCTGCCTGCCTGCCCAGCCTTCTTTGAATTCCATCAGAATTCAGAAACACCTAGCTAAATCAGAACAGTCAGGGACACAAAGACACCATGCCAAAAGGCAGGCAGATAGCAAGTCCCAGAATCGGGACAAGGATAACTTCAGTGTCTCACCCCATGGGGCTTTCCCCTCCCCAGATCCTCTCCTTGGGTGGCTTCTCCCCTCCTCATGCCCCCCTACAAACATCTTTTCCCCGTGTTTTCACACTTCCAGGGAAAATGGAGAAAGGGAAAAGAAACCCTGACTGCAGCCAGAATTCATTCCGAATGTAAAAGAAGCCCTCTTCCAATACTGGGGTGCGTTTCCAGGAAAATGTGGCAGAATCGCTCTGTTTACTCCAGCCTCCGTGATGCTGCCACGACGCAGCACAACCTTCAGTCAAGCTATTAACTTGAACGTTGAACTTCACAGCCTGGCTGTCTTCCTCAGCCTTCCTTTTGATGTTACCTCCAAAGCAAAAGATCAAAGGCTTTGAGTGTGGTGAGGGGAAGTCCCAAGCTCTTAGCCTACCAGCCTGTGATATATGTTAAAATCCTGGCCAAAAGAGAGTGAGCAGGAAAGGGAGCTGGCTCCAGAGAGGCCTGGGGTGGGCAGAGAGCAGGGGATGGAGGCTGGAGAAGGAACGAGGTTGCCTGTGACGGAGACATCAGGGACACACAACCCAGGTGCTTCAAACACAGAGAACCCCCAAGAACGAAAGTGCCTTGGCAGGCATCACACGAACCCACATCCCCCGAAGAGAGCCACACGCTACCCCATGGTCCTTCTCACACACAACATGCCCCCATCCAATCATCCAACAAACTTGGACTCACAGCCTAGGAAGAAAGCATTTGTCCACTGAATAATCAACCCAGGTAATGCACAATGACAAACAGAGATGCCAACGCTGAAGGGAAAGGAATGTAGTTTTAAGAGGGTGCAAAACACAGACAGGAAGATGTCCCCCTCCTAAGGGTGTGGTACATAAAAGACGGAAAGAAAAGGGCAGGTGCAGCTGTAGGGACAGCAGGTGCAGGACTGGAGGTGGGAAGGGCAGGAGGCTGGAGAAGCTGAAAGGTGGGCAGAGGCTGGCAGGGTGCATGGGGCTTCCAGCAAGCAGCACAGCCCTGTCCTGGGCTTTGCCCCACAGGACATGTTTCTTACAAAGAAGAAACATCCAGAGATGCCAACAAATTTCCATTTGGGAGTGGCAAGGGGACACGAAATCAAAATGAAAATACCCATGATGATCCTATGCACATAAAGTTAGAAAAGAGGAAATCCAGTCTACGTCTATAGGAATCAGAAGTAGTTCCTTCTGGGAGATGGGGTCTGAAAGGGGGCAGGAAGAAGCTCTGGGGTGCTGGGAAAGTTCCTTATCTTGATCTGGGTCATGGTTACACAGGTAACACACGAAAACCTCACAGCTCTGGATACCTGAGGTCTGTGCACTTTGCTGTGGATAACTGAGGTCTATGTGCTTTGCTGTAAGTTATACCTCAGTAAGTATTAATGGAGGAAAGGAAAAACAATATCCATCGCTGGCCCCCTGCCACCTGATCCTCCAGCGTGAGAAGCCGAGGCAGAGCCAAGCTCTGGAATACCACATTGAGTGAGCCCTCGGGCTGGTCCTGTTCTCACCCTGCAGAATGGACTGGAAATATAAAAAGCAAGGCTTCACTAAGAAAACAAACAAGCCTATCTCTAGCCCCTTTTCTCCTTTTAGAAACAGAAATTTGGCTAACGGGATAAAATAGAGAAATTCTTGTGGGACGACTTTCATTACAACAGAATGTGCTGTTTCCCAAGTTGCCGCCTCTCCCGAGTTTCATTTTATTTCTTACAAGAAAAGTCTCTAAAGGAATCAGAGACTCCTAGAGCCAAATTTATCCACGCTCTCCCCCAAATCTAACAAGGTCTTCCTCTAGGATACCAACAGAGCTGTTTTCTCCCCCTCCTGTCCTGGTTCTGAAACACTCCTATTGGAATGTTCTTTTCCTACCTCTGTGGATGCCCTGGACCTGTTTTGGTTTTTATTTCCCAGAACACAGAACACCTACATTCCACATTTAGACAATGACACCATGGCCAGCCCAGACAGTTCAAAGAAAACAAATCTGACAGTGGGAACTACCAGATCCATCAGCTAAAATCCTGGCCCAAACCACCCAGAGTATTTTTTTCTTCTTCCTTCCTTATTCCAGGCAAGCAATTTGGGATGATGATGAGGACAAACACTTGGAGAATGACTTCCTCCTCCTTCCCCAGCCAACCCCTTTGCAGACCACCTTTCTGGAGCAAGCCTCACCCCAGATTACGAGGAGGGGCCACACAATCCCAAACCCTTGTGCAAACAGGGCGGCAGGGGTGAGATAACCACAACAGGGTCCTTCAGGCAAGCAGCTCAGGGCACTGTAGGAGCCAATGGACTCTGCTGAGGGGTTGTCGAGATCAAGGGGAGAGGGTGTCTCCCAAAGCCAGAGCTGAGCCCAGCAGGTCACACCCACAATGAACCTCAGAGTAGAAAAGGACTTAGAATTCAGGTCACACTCCCTGTCTACAGTGAAGAAATTTAAGACCAGCAAGACGGGGCACCCCTCCACAGCTACCCTGCTAGCCAGCAGCAGAGATAGACCCACCTCCAATCCATCCTCTGAGACCCAGTCTTTCTCCCAGCACCTCCCCACAACGTGCACGGTGCTGATGGGATCATGGGAGGGTCCTGCACGCACACATGCATAATGTGCTACTGGAATGATCAGGCAGCGTGGTAGACCACCTATGACACCGTCCTGAGCACACACTCATAATGTGCTATTGGAATGATCAGGCAGCATGGTAGACCACCTATGACACTGTCCTGAGCACAAGGAGCCCCATTGATGCATGCATTCACCATGCCTGTTCAACCCAACACCCACTAGGTGCCAGGAAATGTGTCTCTGGTCTGGAGAGTCCTAAAACGGAGGCCTCCCCCTTTCCCTGAACCAAGGCAGCTCCAGAGGCTTACCGAGCAAGACTTTCCCAGGGATCAGAAGGAGGGGTTAAGACATGGAACCCCCAAAAGTATACTTCGATTCACTATGGGAGATTTTATGTTAATTGTCTGAAGACATAAGGTTGAGTCCCAACTGGGAGAAGAAAAACGACAGAGAAGCTTTCCTATAAAAAGTAAAATTTTTGAAAAGACATTTGTTATTTCATTAGCCTGGTCTATGATCTACCTGGACCAATGTATCTCTTGGGTGTGAAATACAAGCCAAGGACCTTAAAGTTCCACTATCCACATGCTGCCCACTCTCCAGGGGAAGGACCGATGAATGAACAGTTTAACTTCCATGCCGATGCGTGGCTCCATCAGAGCTTCCTAAAACATTAACATGGCTCACCTGGAGTCTACAGAGACCCCATAGTTCCTCTGGCTTTAAATCCATCCTACTCCCCCACCCTGCCAAGATTCCTTGGGCTTTCTCTCGTGTGGCTCACACTGTTCTTCCTGCCCCAAACAGCCCTGCCCCCCCGAGACTTCTCTATTTTCAAGCCCTCTTCTTCCTCCAATAAAAAGTCCACCCTCTCCTCAATGAACTGGTGGAACCTCTTCTCAGTCATTACAGATTAACTGCTATTGGGCAATCAATGTTCCCACACTACACAGGGCTCTGTTTCTTCAATCTCTGACACCCCAATGGAAAACTAAGCTCTGCTTGATTCTCCCAGCATCAAGGGTACCTAAAATGCCTCTAAAGGTGTACGTTTCTTCAGGCTCTGCATTCAAAAGGTGCTCCTCTGTGGTCCCCATTCCCCGCAGGTGTGTACACAGCCTCCAGCTTCCTTCTGCCAAGCACAGAGCCCACTGAAAGCCGTGGTGGCCTACACGTCTCAGGACACTGATACTGACTACCTGCGGGCCCTCCAGCAACTTCCCTAAAAGAAGCCTCAAGTTCCTCACCTGTTTCATGAGAATCCTATCCACTGTCCTCAGAGGGCTGGAGAAGGGACAATTGCTGTGCTCAGTGGCTGGCACAAAGTAGGTTATCTTGATAGATGAGTTCCCCTCACCACCTCCCCTGCTTGCCCATAAAATGTGTGCTAAGTTACAAGAAACAAGGATAACATGATCCTGGCTTGGAAGCGGGATCAGAGAGGGCAGGGACAGGGGGAATAGAGGGCAGTCGTTCCTTCTGAGCCCAACAGTGACTCCAGGAGGGACCCAAGCCCAATCTCAGACACCATCCCCCAAGTCATGCTGAGGCTCTGGGGACAGCTCGCCACAAAGCAGACACCACTGGCACCACATGGGTGGCTGGGAAATAAAGGTCCTGGCAGCCAAAGGGTCTCCAGGGGCACATGGGTGAGATCCCACAAAGAGAAGGCATCAAAAAGAGGCCCCAAATCAAGACCTGATCACACACAGCCACAATAAATAATGTTTGCTCAAAGGTGGGAGGTGGGGGGAGCTGGACAGAGACAGGCCCTTATTGGAGAAGGCCGCCTTGCATATCCAACATTGAAGAAAAGCTTGTTTTGTATGTTACACAATGGAGATGTTGTTCACGAATGCTTTGCCCATACGTAATCAGGCCTGCCTCTGGTTATTACATAAGTCTCTGATCATTTGAGAGTCCAAAAATTAATTTATTTCTATTCTTACTCATAAGAATAAATATTGATTTTTATTTTTGTGTGCATACACACATGCATATCCAGGCACATAACACAGGCTCTAAAACGAAACTTAAGGATGAGCAAACTTTATTGACATACAAAATTGTTAAAAATGATTCTATCTAAAGGGATGGTGAACTTTGACTTCCTCAACACGCCCTCTTCCAAGAAAAAGTGAAGGGATAAAATGTGGTTTTTATTTTCTTTCGTATCTGCATTTTTTTTTTAAAGAACAAGTCTCAAAATAGAAGCAAAGGCCATTTAATAGAACCACTAGAAAAATGAGAGGCGGTTCTTTTTCCTGCTAGTTCTAAGGGCTATTCACCATCTTGCCCGAATCTTGATGTTCCCAACAACCAACACCAGGACTGGGGCATAGATGAGCATCCCCCCACAGTGATCATGGGGGCATCAAGTGTGAGTTCCCTTTGCCAAATGTAGAAGAGGACACGCACATACCCACACACCCACACCCACACACACACAGCCAGGGCTTCTCTACTGCAGCACTAGTGACATCTTGGGTTGGATGACTCCTGCCATGGGGGCTGTGCTGGGTACTGCAGGATGTTTACTAGCACCCCTAGCCTCTGCCCAGGAGATGCCAAGAGTACCTCCCAATGCCTGACCATGCTAAATGTCTCTAGACATTGCCAAATATCCCCCTGGTGAGAAAAATTACCAGCATTTAAGACCACCGACCTAAACAACTTAACTCCAGCAGCCCCAAGGAACAAGACAGCAGCCCCTATCCAGCTTCTTTGGTGGTCAGTATATCCAGCCCACAACAGGCTCAAGGACCAGCTAACTGAACTGAAAACATCCGGACCAGGGTCTGCCACCCTGATACCTTTGTATGAAGTCCAAGGCCTCATATAAACCTTAGCACAACCTACAGGCCTCATGAGTCACAGTTTTTCCTTCCTAAGAACAGGAGCTGCGGGTGGGACCTGTCATCCCATTTAATTCTCACCATCATCCCTGGTGAGGGTAGTACCATGCCATTTTACAAATGAAGAAACTGAGGCCCAGAGAGAGATACCAGGACTTGCCTCAAGTCTCCTATGGCCTCTAAACAGCCAGACTCAGGCCTTAAAGCCCTTCCCACCTATGTTGATAATCAGAGACAAGGCAGTGCTGGGTTTCAAAGGGGCTTTTAATTCTTTAGGAAATTACTTTGGAGAAAAAGAAACAAGACTATCTTAGTGAAGCCAGGCTTGGAATCACATCTCTTCTGCTTAATCATCACTCAATACTCATAAGACAATAAAAATTCCCTTCATGTAAACAACCAGTATCATCAAGGGTGATTTGGTCTGGTTTGCTGTGTATGTAATGGGGGCGTGGTGGGAGGGGACACTCAAGCCATCTCTTATCCCAGTCCCTCCAAGCTTTGTATCATAAACCAGAAAGGTGAGGGGGCCCTTTCAGGAGCTACCCTGCCCAGAGTAAAGTTTAGAGTAGTCCTCCCTCCACACCAAAAGAAGAGAAGGAACAAAAAACCCACTTAATGATTGAACACTAAGGCATTAGAGACGAGGGCTCAGTAACCCAGCCAGCCAGCCGCTTCTCTAGAACCAACCTACCAGCTAACAGCATAGAACTCGGAGCTGGCTGGCTGGGGTTCTCCTTACCCTGCAGGCATTTTTCTTATTTCAAAGTTTCTATTAACTCCCCCACTGATGTGCCCTAAAAGAATTTTTAAGGGCTTGGAAACACATAAATAAAATAGTCTTTGTTGGACCAGTGCAGCCAAATGAAAGTCTTTCACCTGTAGCAGCGGTGATAAAAGTTTCAGGCCCTGCTTTCACAGGAGCCATCCGAAGACGGGAGAGCCTGGAATTCTCAAACCACCTGTCACTCTCCTGCCCTCCAAGACGGCACATTCCCCGGCCAAGGGCAGGCGAGGAAGACACGCTCTGTGCACGCGCAGGTTGCAGGAAGCATTCCTGACTCCAGGCCTGCCCTCCAGAGCACGCCGCGTTCCTCCTGAGCCTTCCAAAAATACCCAGTTAATCATGTTCATCAAAACCTTGTTCACACATAAAGATGAAGCAAAATCCTTAGCGACTGCAGCCGACCTGCTCAGTGGAGGCCGGGAAGTGAAGGGTGGGGAATGGCCCTAGCGGGGTTTGGAGGAGAAGAAATAGGACCCAACCACATCAAAAACCGAGAAAGAGAAAATTCAAGGTGCCTGTCCGACTGGAATACTGCAGTAAGTCTGATGCCATTGCCTTTATGGGCAGAGCTCAGGTATCCATGTCTCACACTCGTGTGCCCAGAGCCTTCTCACAGAACTAGGACTCCTTGCCCTCCCCCTCCGGGCCCCCGAGATGGCTTGCCAGTGGTAAGGACAATAGCAGCACTGCCAAAGGCCATCCCAAGCAAACATCGCTGCTTTCGCTGTCCAGGAAAACCATCATCCTAACGCCCACTTGGCAGCTGTTGAATAACGATGGTGCTTTGCTATGTGCTAGTTCTTCAAATCTGGCCTGCTGGTTAAATCCAGGATCAGTCGCTTTGCCTTTCTGGGCCTAAAAATACCTCACCTATTTTTTTTCTTAGACGGAATCTCGCTCTGTCACCCAGGCTGGAGTGCAGTGGCACAATCTCGGCTCACTGCGACCTCCGCCTCCCGGGTTCAACTGATTCTCCTGCCTCAGCCTCCTGAGTAGCTGGGATTACAGGCACCTGCCACCACGCCTGGCTAATTTTTGTATTTTTTAGTAGAGACAGGGTTTCACCATGTTGGCCAGGCTGGTCTCAAACTCCTGACTTCAGGTGATCTGCCTGCCTCGGCCTCCCAAAGTGCTGGGATTACAGGTGTAAGCCACTGCACCCGGCCAATCCCTCACCTTTAAAAACCCTGGCCACACTGTGACCCACTCCCTACCAGTCACACAACTGTGTACTTCTATTTGACAACGGTCTCAAGCCCCAATCCAGGTGGGTCTCATCTTTTCTCTTCCCTCCAGAACCTACAAAGTAGTGTCTAATTCACTACCATGCACCTGGGCAGTGAATTAGACAAACATTAACAAGGTATTGTTCCCTCTCCATCACAGCTTGCTCCCTGAGATGGTGCCTCCACCCATCACCGATGGAGTAAACAAACACAGAGAGAGACTCATCTCGGATCTGGAAGGCTGCGCAAACATCATCTAATCCCACATTTCCCAGGTTGCATTATGCAGTCCTACCAAGAACAGTCCAGATTTTCTTTAATTTTAGGACTTCTCAGAGCCTTCAATATCCTACTGAGCATCTTTATTCTCCTCCAAGAGGTGACTGTTTATACAGTGTCCCCTAAAGTTACTTACCCATAGAACATCTGGAAGAAATTCTCAGGGCTAATATTCTACAGGGCATAGACAGCCCATGCCCATGCCCCAGTTCATTTTAAGGATGAGAAAACAAGCTCCAGGAGGTAAACCGAGACAGCCAGGATTAGGCCCCATGTCCTCCTAAACCCCAGGCCAGCTTCTGAATCCAGTCTGTGTGTTTTTCTAGTTCTAATATGATATAGGCAGGGTATTTCTAGACCAGACAGGAATAACCATAAATACAAGTTATTGGGGGTCTCCCAAAGATCCCCCACTGTTCCTGAGGTCTATAGTCAGCAGCCATTAAGTAAGAGAAAGTTCTAGAAACACGGAAACCTTTAGGCCAATGTTTTCTACATACATCTTATTTATGTGACGAGTAACTGAAATTTCAGTGTAATCCATGTTTTTTTTTTTTTTTTTTTTTTTTTTTTGAGACAGAGTCTAGCTCTGTCACCCAGGCTGGAGTGCAGTGGTGCAATCTCGGTTCACCGCAACCCCCACCTCTCAGGTTCAAGCAATTCTCCTGCTTCAGCCTCCTGGGTGGCTGAGATTACAGGTGCCTGCCACCATGCCCAGCTAATTTTTGTATTTTTAGTAGAGAGGGTTTCACTGTGTTGGCCAGGCTGGTCTCGAACTCCTGACCTCGTGATCTGCCCGCCTCGGCCTCCCAAAGTGCTGGGATTACAAGCGTGAGCTACTGCACCCGGCCTCCATTTTTCATCCACACCGTGAGAATAACTAACCAGCAACCCTATCTACCTGTGTTCAAGCCCTTCACAGAGGACTTCATTTCTTCCTCCCCCTCCTCCCAGGAAGCAAATTGAGATGGTATCTACAGAGTGCTTCTGACAAGAAAGGCACCAAGCTAAGACAAGGTACTATTATACAAAAAGAAGGGCCCGTAAACCTCCCCCACAAAGACATTGGAAGCACACAGACTTGTTCAGGCCCAGTGCCTAGTAAGCTATGAGGTACCTCCCCTGCCTCTTCCACAAATCAGGGAGGGGGCTTCCAAGCCACCAGGTCATGGAAACTCAGTCACACAGAAGGCAGAGAACACAGGACCATGTGAAGTCGTCTATTACACAGGCCTGGACACACAGGGCTTCCCTGCAGCGAAGTGCCTCATGGATTAGAAAGTCCCATGAGAATGGGGAAAGGCACTACTTGACAGGCTGAGGTCGGAGGGTCATTTGAACCCAAGAGTTGGAGGCTGCAGTGAGCTACAGTTGTGCCACTGCACTCCAGCCCAGGAGACAGAATGAGACCCTATCTCTAAAAAATAAAATAAAATAAATTTTAATGGAAAAGTGCAGTATTAACTTTGTTAGGGAAGAGCACAGAGACCCCCAAATCCATCCACAAGCTGACACTAATGAAGAGGACATGGAAAAATGACCTCTCACACTGCTGATCAGAATTTTAATTTGATGTCATGTTGTGTTAACTAAGAAAAATATAGTTATGCACAAGCATTACAAATTACTAGAACTTTCACTGTTTATTGTTCACAGTTAGCAAACACAAAAAGCTACGATTTATAGTGTCGAGACGCAGTGTAGCAGTGAAGTGTCCAGCTTCTCAAGTCACACAGGCCTGAGTCCAAGGTCCCTCTAACCTTTCCTAGCTGTTCGACATTGACCAAGTCACTTGCCTTCCCTTTAACTGCGTTTCCTCATCTGAAAACTAAGGGTGCCTCACATGGTAATTAAATTATATAATATCTATAAAGTGCTGAGCTCTCTAATTGTTCAGTAAATAACAGCTGTGCTAGGTTTTGAGGCAGGGAAAGTCCATGAACTTGTCATCACTTAAAAAGGAGTCTTCTCCTTGGGCTGGCAGAGACCTCATCGCATCTGCATTGCCATGTGACGGCTCCCCCTGCTCAATCCCACTTTCTCCCCTTTTCATTTGCAGGTGCGACCCTCCGATAAAATGTTTGCATATGACTCCATATGTGAACAAACTGGAAACGTTTCAGTCTAATTCAATTTATAGTTAAAGAAACAGATTCAAAAAGGAAGGTCCCAGTTTGTTCAAACAGAAAGTAACTAAGCAAAAGACAGAACCTGGGCTAGGCTCGGTGGCTCGCGCCTGTAATCCCAGCACTTTAGGAGACTGAGGTGAGAGGACTGCTTGAGGCCAGGAGTTCAAGACTAGACTGGCCAACATGGTGAGACCTCAGCTTTTTTTAAAAAGAAGGAAGGAACAGAACCTGAGTCCCTCCTCCCCCACCTTATCCGACTTCATTCTCTGCATCTTCTATAACAAATCAAGAACATCATCAAAATACGCCCCCCCCCCTTTTTTTTTGTCAAGGCAACTGATTAATCATCTTTTGCATAGGGAGGGTTGTAATACACTAAGAAATTCGAAGAAATTTACTGACATGTCAGGTATCGTTGGATTACAATGCAAGGTTGCAGACAAAATCCTTCAGCCAAAGAGGACAGCTCTTACCTTGGAGAGCAGAACTAGAATTCATAAAGTATGGAATTAGGTCTCAGTGTGACACACTAGGCCCAACAGAAACCACCATGGAATCTTGTTCCACCTGACTCCAGTCCTGAGATGGAAATCACTCAGAAGGAGGGCAGGACGAGCATCCCTGATGAGACCAGGAAGATTTTGTACAAAGGCTGTCACCTGCTTGACCATGCATGCCTCTCAGGTCCCTGGTCACTCTTCCTGGGGGGAGAAGGTTGGTGTCAACCCTTTCACAAAAATGCAACAGCTCTATGGCTTACTGCCCAGTGAAGCCAACAGGCCTCTGTCCCCTTTTCTGCCTCCAAATGACGGAAAAGTGCCTATCACTGGCTGGCGCTACCATTGTTTCAGTATCTCACAGGGCCCCCCCCCAACCCCGCTCCCATTAGGCCTGATGTTCTCAGCCTTCAATCCACTGCCCTTTGAATGAACAGAAAACTGCTCCAAACCTCTCTTCGTGTTATTTGAAATTTCAAAATAAAATGTCATGGCTCCAATCAAGACAAGCAAACTTTTTCCACCTGCTTTTTAAAAGCTGATGTCCCTGTTGACGGCCTAACCAGCCTACCTTCATTAGATGAAGACTGGCTCCAAGTTGAGAACTTTCTACCAGCTGTGGTATTTGAACCCTGGATTCTCAAAAACATCTAATAGCCAAGGCTGAGTCAACCCACATAACGGAGGAGAATCAACCATAAAACCCCTGGCAGACATTCTTCAACATTGCTCTTCGGAAACCTGTTGCCTCATTAGTTCGTGGGGGGAATAGGACACTTGACCAGGAGTCTTGTTAATTCCTTGGAACCGCTTAGAATTCAGTTCAGCTCCTCACCACACCAGCATCACTTTCCACCAACACAGCAGAGCATGAATCTCACCTTTCCCCTCTCTCCCCAAGCCAAATGCCAACATCTCTGAGAAACAGTCTCATTGCAGTCCCAGAAGAGCAAACGCCATTGCAAAGTCCCCCAAAGCTGCAGAAATTCCCACCTCTAGAACCCTGGACTCTGGTCCCGGCTCAGCCTATTAACGAACTACGTCTTTCATCTCCCTCAGTGGAGGTTGAAGGAAACCAGCTCCTTGGCCCCTTTTGGGTTCTGACTGAGCAGCAAAACCTACACACTAGCCTTCAGGCTTCACCGGCACTGATCACTGGCCAGAAATCCCAGCTGCCCTCCAGAAGCCAGCTCAGGAGAGAGGAGGTAGCAACGTGCTCACTAATGAGCACTGCGGCTTCCATCAAAGGTCCTGACCAAAGCTTACGCTCGCTACTGCCTCCATCACTAAATGCCGAAGGCCACAGTGAGGGAGACTCCGGGTTGAGAGTGCAACCATCTGGATCCTGGGGTTTCCCTCCAAGGCCTGACCTATTGGCTCTCTCCATAAAATATTTCCTTTAGTATCTTAGGTGCACAGACCACAACATGGCCCCCTTTTTTTAGGTTTCTGGTATAAAATATCGAGGCTCTCCTTGGGCATCACCAAAAGCAGCATCTTTTCTTTATGCCGTAATAGAGACCCTTGACAGGGGCCCCAAATCACTTCGGTTGCCATATCCCGGAGGCTCATCCGCCTTCCAAGTATCATTTTTTTCAATGAGCAACGTTCACTTCTTTGCTTATTCGTTCACTGGGGGACAACGCAACCTGATGGGCTCTGGAGCCAGGCTAAGATCTGAATCTCCGCTGCACCCCTAGCTGGCCTCTTCCTCACCTGTCAAATGGGCTCCTCTGTAAATGAATACCCACCGCATAGGATTCGTTGAGCTGTAAATGAGTTAATCAATGTGAAGTCCCTAGTTCATGCTGAGCACAAAGTTTTTAAATAAATGTTGAAGTGGGAAATTAAAAAAAAAAAAAATCTCAGCTCTTAGAGACTCAAAGCTATATCCCTTACAGTCACTGGAAATCGGAGGCAAAGATTAAATAAACTTGTTTATTTACTCACAGATATTTCTGGAGTTCCCAATGAAGATGAAGCTGTGGACTCAGGGCTGGGGAGGGGAAGGGATTGCCAAATAAAGGAAGAGGGCAGGGCGTGAGCACGACTCTGAAGGAAGCCCCAGGGCAGGCTCCAGCAAGCAGTGACTCTCAGGAAAGGGATGTTTCCCCGAGGGCCTCTCCAAGGGAATGACCTTTAAGCTAATTTCACCAACACACCAGGCAATGATGGTTAGGAGAAGACAATTTGAGCCACAGAATAGCCCAGGTGAAAGGTCTTTCTAGATCAATCCCTCGTTCTGAGCTGCCTGATGTGGGGTGACTCACCTGAGGTCACAGGGATACTTTTGCAAGAGCCTGCAGAGGTCAGGGTCTCCCACTCCCAGCTATGCCTCCCCCCCGCACCACCGGTGTCAAAGGAATTGCAAGAACGTGGACAGCCTCTGTCCAGAGAGAGCAGGTGGTCACTCCCACCTCCAGGGCTGAGACAGAGAAACCACCACCCAACAACGAGCACCAGCCACTGTCAGGAGACTTACAAATATCTCAGCAACTGCTTCTGTGGGCAAATGATAAAAAACAATTTAAGGCCAAACTTTGCCTACTGGAAGATTCTTCACCTCCAGCCCAGCCCCAAGTCAAACTTCCCAAAGCTTCCTTCCACTCACTGGCCTGAGGCCTGGGTTCCCATCTCCACCCAGAGAGCAGCCCAGGGGTTCCCCAGAAGAGAGTGTCTGTGATACTCATAAATTCTTTCTGGTCCACACAACCAACTTACCTGTGCCTTCTTCTCACTCATGGAGAAAAGAGAGAAGCAGGCAACACCAATTTGTGAAAATGACACTGAAATTCCAGCAGCTGGAGATTCCAACTGAACTGACCTGGAAACAGGGCTTGGCTTTTCTAAGCATCCCTAGATGACTGTATTGTACAGCTAGGGTCAAGAATTACTAGAGGAAAGAAATGCAGGAGGTAGGTGTCTATCCAGTTAGAACAATGAGGAGGGCAGATCTAACATGACAGCTTTTTCTTTTCCTTTGTTTGTTTTGAGACAGAGTTTTGCTCCCATCGCCCAGGCTGGAGTGCAATGGCGTGATTTTGGCTCACTGCAGCCTCAACCTACCAGGTTCAAGCTATTCTCCTGCCTCAGCCTCCCGAGTAGCTGGGACTACAAACACCTGTCAGCTCGCCTGGCTAATTTTTTATTTTTAGTAGAGACGGGGTTTCGCCATGTTGGCCAGGCTGGTCTGGAACTCTTGCCCTCAGGTGATCAGCTCGCCTTGGTCCCAAAGTGCTGTGATTACAGGTATGCGCCACAGCACTTGGCCTCTTTTTTAAAACAAACAAACAAACAAAAAACCAGGTCTCATTATATTGTCCAGGCTGGTCTTAAACTCCTGAGCTCAAGTGATCCTCCTGCCTCAGCATCTCAAACCACTTTTTACAACCACTTTTTAAATATTGTTTCTGGTAATCTCAAGTCACATTTTGCTGTGTTGACTAACACGACTGGTACAATACAGAACCCAAGGTTTTAAAAGTTTGGCAGTTCCCCAAAAAGTTGAACAGTTATTTATTGTATGACCCAGCAGTTCCACTCATAGGACTTTATCCAGGAGAAATGAAAACATACGTCAATAGTCAATACAAAAATCAGTGCACAACGTTCATAGTAGTAGTGTTATTCATAATAATCAAAAACAGATAAATGAATAAACAAAATGTAATCTATCCATACAATAAAATATTATTTGGCCATAAACAGGAGTGACATACTGATAGATGCTACAACACTGGATGAACCTTGAGAACAGTAAGCTAAGTGAAAGCAGACAGATGCAAAAGCCCATCGATTTTATGATCCCATTTACATGAAAAGTCAAGAACAGGCAAATCCACAGTGATTGCCAGGGGCTGCGGGGGAGAGAAATGAGGAGTGACTGCTAATGGGTAAGGGAGATTTCTCCTTGGGGCTGAGGAGAACGTCATGGAGTTAGATAGCATGGATGACTGCACAGATCTGTGAATATACAGAAAATCACCCAATTGTGCACCTCAAATAGGTGGATTTTATGGTTTCTAAACATCTCAGTAGCGCTGCTACTTTCAAAAAAAGAATAGCCAAGCTCAGTGACTCATGCCTGTAATCCCAGCACTTTGAGGGACCAAGGCGGGCAGATCACAAGGTCAAGAGATGGAGACCATCCTGGCCAACATGGTGAAACCCCGTCTCTACTAAAAATAGAAAAATTAGCTAGGTGTGGTGGCGAATGCGTGTAGACCCAGCTACTCGGGAGGCTGAGGTAGGAGAATCACTTGCACTTGGGAGGTGGAGGTTGCAGTGAGTCGAGATCACGCTACTGCACTCCAGCCTGGCAACAGAGGGAGACTGTCTCAAAAGGAAAAAAAAAAAAAGGAAAGAAAGAATAGACTGAGCCTTGTGAAGAAAGAGGTATGGTTTTTGCCCTGTCTCTCTCTCGTAGACGGGATTCATTGTCTCAACACTGTGTTTTAAGTGCTCGGTGGGATAACTTGCAGATAACGATAAGCCTGGGTGCACCCTAGGAAACTTACAACCTAGGTACAGAGGCCCAGTGCAAAGCAGAAGCAGGAGACGACCCATGGCAAAGGCATTTTCTGTTTTTCCGTTTTTTTTTTTTTTTTTTTTTTTGAGACAGAGTCTCGCTCCGTCACCTATACTGGAGTGCAGTGGTGCGATCTCAGCTCACTGCAACTTCCGCCTCCTGGGTTCAAGCAATTCTGCTGCCTCAGCCTCTCGAGTAGGTGAGACTACAAGTGCCCACTACCATGCCTGGATAATTTTTGTATGTTTAGTAGAAACAGCGTTTCACCATGTTGGCCAGGCTGACCTCAGGTGACCCGCACAGCTCAGCCTCCCAAAGTGCTGGGATTACAGGCGTGAGCCACCATGCCTGGCCGACAAAAGCATTTTCACATGTGTGTTAATAAAGATGTATTCCCCAGGTCCTGCCCTTCAAAGACCCTGATACACAAAATGGTGTGGGGAGAGAACACATAATGAACCTCAGTTTTGAGAGAGGTAAGAGTTACATGATCAGAAAAGTCAAGAGAACATTAGAAATACAAGAGAGTGGCCAGGTGTGGTGGCTCATGCCTGTAATCCCAGCACTTTGGGAAGCTGAAGCAGGCGGATCACCTGAGATCAGGAGTTCAAGACCAGCCTTACCAACATGGAGAAACCCCATCTCTACTAAAACTACAAAATTAGCCGGGCGTGGTGGTGCATGCCTGTAATCCCAGCTAATCAGGAGGCTGAGGCATGAGAACCGCTTGAACCCGGGAAGCGGAGGTTGTGGTGAGCCAAGATCATGCCATTGCACTGCAGCCTGGGCAACAAGAGCAAAACTCCTTCTCAAAAACATAACAATAACTAAAATAAAAAGAGAAAAGAAATACAAGAGAATAACAGAGTCACAGATGGGGTCTGCTTGGAGGTCCAGTCTTCAGGAGAGGTTTCCAGGGGCCAGAACCAAAGCATGGAGTCTTCCTCAAACTCCAACCACCTCCTATCCTGAGTCCTTCTCTCTCTCCCCCTCCCACGAGCTCCAGGCACTTGGCAAAGATAACACAATCTTAGCGCCCAGCAGCCTCCGGCTCCCATAGTCCTTGCTGGGCAGGCTGCACTCCTTTTGATTCCAGAAATGTTCACCCAGCACTCGGGCAATTGGCAGTGAGCTGGAACTCGAACCCAGGAATCCCAACGCCCACAGATTCTCACCTCCAGCTCCAACAAAGGCCTCTCTGTCAGGCCTGGGTGTCTCCCGGAGGGCATGCATCCCCTCCCCGGGCTGGGGAGCGGAGGCGAGGGTGGCGTGTGGAATGGAATCTATGCTACCGACGCACATTTGCTGCTTCCCAGGTTGCCCAATCCCACCGCCTAAGGGGACGGATGGGCAGAGCTTTCTCTGTGCTTGGCAAGGGGTGTCCTGGAGGGAGTCAGGCCCTGGACCAGTCACGCTCCTACCCCCCACCCCTCCTCAGGCCTCACTGCTCTCTGAGTCCAAGGCCGGACCAACAGGCCGCCTGGAGTTTGCATCCTGCCTGGGTAACAGGGCTGGGAATGAACAACGGAGCTCTTGTTCAGACACGCTTTGTAGCCAATGAGGTTACCCTCTGGAAATACTTCTAAATAAATCCAAAAGCCAGCCCAGCCTGAGGTCTATATACAGCCCAGGGTCTTGGTGCAATGTACACCCTGGGGGCGCTTCACCCCTCGCTGGCCTGATAGTCACCTCTATGTGCAGCTCACTCCACCTTCACAGTGACATTTCCTCGGGAATCAGAGGCAGAATCCACAGGTTCGCCAGTGTGGGGCAGGGAAGCAGAGTGCCCCACATGCCCTACTCCTTCTGAAGTTCCCTCCCCAAAAAGCACAAGGAGGAAAGGTCAGCTACCTCTGAACAAACCAACAGGCCTTCTCCAGGGAAGCAGCAGCAGCCTGCGCTGTTTCTGCTCCAGTAAGCCCTGGCTGGGTGGTGGGGACCACCTAACAGAGGTGACCCTGTAGCGGCCTCTGAGCCTGACTCCCCTTGGCGGTGGCAAGACTCACCCATGTTTCTTCTCATCCTGGGGGAGGTACCACCTCACATGCATACAGGATTTCACCCCCCTAGCAAGATCTCTGTTCACTTCCTCACTTCTCAGAGAGAGGAAATGGGTCCCCAAAGGTGCTGAGAGAAACTAGGTGGTCTGAGGCTGGCCCACCACTTTGGAGTGTCCACTCCACCTGGCAAGAAGGGATCCAGAGGCTGAGGGTTCCGAAGGAAGGCTGCAGAGCTCACCTCGGGAGGAAGAATTACAGGGAGAGAGGTAGTCAGTCCTGAGCTGGAAAAATACAGATTTCCACACCAACTGACCAAAACACGAACAGATCGGTCTCCAGTTGAAAAGCCTGTCTCGGGTAATATTTCTCTCCACGGAGCATTTCCATCAAAGGTCCCTCTTGGCACTCAAAACCCATCGAGATGAGTAAGGAAATGTTATTCCCATTTCAAAGGTGAGAAAGTGGCTTGGCAAGGTAAAAGACCTATAAGCAGCTGGCTAGCTAACTTCTTTATTTTTATTTATGTATTTATTATTGAGACAGGGTCCCACTCAGTCACCCAGGCTGGGGTGCAGTGGCGTGACCACAGCTCACTGCAGCCTGGACCTCCTGAGCGCAATCGTCCGCCCACCTCAGCCTCCCGAGTAGCTGGGACTACAGGCATGCGCCACCATGCCCAGCTAGATTTTGTTTTGTTTGTTTGTAGAAATAGGATTTTGTCATGTTGTGCAGGCTGGTCTCGAATTCCTGGGCTTAAGCAATCCACCCACCTCGGCCTCCCAAAGTGCTGGGATTACAGGCGTGAGCCATGCGCCTGGCCAACTAGCTAATTTTTAGCAACCTTTAGGTTCCTGAGATTGTCTCTGCCCAAAAACTTACAGAACAGAGATGTATGCTGCAGAAAAGGTTAAGGGGAGAAAAAAATATTTCACAAACCTGAACTGCTCTGATGTTGAATGAATATAATTAAAGATATACCTTCAAGCAACAGGAAAAAAAATAATTCACGTGTCTAATCTGAGATACCCTCGAACCTTGCAAGAGGACAGTCACTAATAAAACACTCCTGGTCCCCCACTGCTGTATGTCTAATGCCATGCAGAAATGACTGTGACCATGTGAAGGAGACCTGAGAGGCAGGCAATTGTCTTTATATTATTAACAGTAATGGGAAACGTACTTCCAGGAATAATGATTTCTGCATCATGCCAACCTGAACTTCCATTTCACTGTATGAGCTGCTGGGCATCAAAGCCAACACATTCGCAGAAATGCTTGAGGAAAGGAGGGGGATGAGAAGAAAGCCCAGCCTTCTGCCCGCCACGCTCCCCCCACCCCATCTATTAGAAAATCTATTTCTAAATAAATCATGAGGAAGCCCAATCTGCAAAATATTCCATAGTACTAGGTGAACCAGAACTCCCTGAAACATCACAACAACATTTTAGATCTAAATCTCAACACTTCATCTACCCCCACCTTAGTCCAAATTAAATGAAATGCTATCACGCTGCTGTGTTTTAAAACAGTGTCCGAGAAGGTAGAAAAGGTTACCCACAGCAAGCAAGGACTGCCATCCTCACCATAGCAACGCGCCTATTTATAATATGATCTACCTGCATCAAAGGCTTGTGCAGACACTCAAGGCAAGTCTAGTGCTACATCCCAGCCCGAAGATGAAGCCGCAAACTCTCATGAGCATGTCAATGAAACACTTATTACATGCCACAATTATTAGCATTGACTAGCAATTTTTTTTCTTCCTGTTCATGTAAGAGTAAAGAGGAAGATGAATTAAGACAGTTTCTAGGACATGGTAGAAACCCAGCATGTGACTTTATAAAGTGTTTTGGCTTTTTTTTTTAATGGTTAACTCCAGAGGGAGGCAGAGACAGGAAGAGGGGTTGTTAAGGGACGCCAGACCTGAGTCCTCACCAATGTCACGTGCGAGGGCTCAGTCACTCCAGCCAGAGACAGAAATTCCAGAGTAACTCAGCTTCAGGTCTATACTGGACCTTGGAAAAAGAGGCTTTCATTTCAGAGAGAGAACACAGGAACTTTCATCTGATTACTCACTTGCAAAAAGATTCTGGTTCACCTCGAGGGTCCACGTTAGCATTCTCAAAGAAAAACTCACCTAGATTCCCAGCAGCTGCCTCTCCTTTTGCGTGTCAATGCAGCAACCACAGAGCAAGACAGGACACCCAGGCATCAGACAAGGCCCAGACTCAAACTCCAGCATGGCCCCTTACTAGTTATGTATCCTTGGGCAAGTCCCCTACCTTCTTTGAGATTCTGGTTTTTTTGTTTTTTGTTTCAAGATGGAATCTCACTCTGTCACCAGGTTGGAGTGCAGTGGCACAATCTCCGCTCACTGCAACCCCCAACTCCCTAGTTCAAGCTATTCTCCTGCCTCAGCCTCCCAAGTAGCTGAGATTACAGGCACGCACCACCACGCCCAACTAATTTTTATATTTTTAGTAGAGACAGGGTTTCACCATGTTGGCCAGGATGGTCTTGATCTTCTGACCTCATGATCTACCCGCCTCAGCCTCCCAAAGTGCTAAGATTACATGTATGAGCCAACACGCCTGGCCAAGATTCTGTTTTCTTATCTGTATAATGGGGATGATGTTTAAAGGTGTGGTGAGCGTTACGTTGCAATATATATGGACTGTTCATATATAGAGAAACTGGCATATAGAGAGAGCTCAAAGAACAATACCTGTGGTTTTTTCTTGTCTCTATTAAGGTTATTTCTGGAGGAATGATTGCTGAATAAACAAAGCAAGAGTTCCTACACAAAACAGAACCACAAGAGGACCTCAAAAATGTGAGCTTTCCCCTCTCTTAACATGCACATCACGGAATCATGCCAACCCCATTTCATAGCTGGAAAAATTGAGCCCAGGCTTGTATTTGCATCATTGATAATGCTAAGATTCAAACTGGTGTACAGAAAGGAAACTAAGAGGAAATTGAAGGGTGAGTGGCCCACTTGGCCCATCTCCAAAAGGAACCACTGATGGGAGGCAGGTAGAGAGTGACCCACGCTCTTCTCATTTAGGCAAGTGAAACAAAGACAAAAAGGAGAGCTTGAGCCAGGGGAAGTGGTACAGAAGACAGAAGCTCAAAATAACACACAGATTCGCAGTCCCAGACACCCTCCTCTGCTAAGTGTTACCTTTTTCCCAGTAGACTGTACATTCCTAAAGGGCAGGGGTATGTTACTGTATCTATATCTAAGATACCTAGAGACAGCAATGGGTAGGTTACAGATCCTAAACAAGTATTTGTTTCCGGTGGGGGTTTTTTTTCCCATTGACGCTTTTTTGTTGTTGTTGTTGTTGTGTTTTTTGTTTTTTTGCATGGGTGCATTACATCCCTAGAAAAAGAATCCCAGGCTTTTTCCTCTTATGTGTTTTCAGCTCGCCTATTTATGGTCCATGATGCCAAATGAGGTCAGCGCAATGCAACCCAGCTGCTGGGACAGGAGTTGATGCGTCTTTCTAGGTCTCTGAGCTGCACATCAAATCTCCAGCTGACCACTTCACACTGTTTAACCTGCCTGTGAGGTTCATCACACTCTTCCCTGCTCCATGATGATCGATAATTTGAAATTCATCAATGCACCCATGCTTCATCCTCACACTTAGAACCTGGACAACTCTGGTGCTCCACCTAAGAAGAACCAGGCGTTTGCTTCTCTTTCCCACATTGTTGATGCTCTTGAGAGCATCCACCAGGACATTCACAAACACCATCATGGTAGAAAAAGGAGATTTGGTTTTTTATTTTTTATTTTTATTTTTTGAGATGGAGTCTTGCTCTGTCGCCAGGCTAGAGTGCAGTGGCACAAACTTGGCTCACTGCAACCTCCGCCTCCTGGTTCAAGCGATTCTCCTGCCTCAGCCTCCCAAGTAGCTGGGACTACAGGCACCCTCCACCACACCTGGCTAATTTTTTGTATTTTAGTAGAGACGGGGTTTCACCATTGTTGGCCAGGATGGCCTCCATCTCCTGACCTCGTGATCTGCCCACCTCAGCCTCCCAAAGTGCTGGGATTACAGGCGTGAGCCACCGTGCCAGCTGATTTGTTTCCTTTGAATGCATTTGGGGGAGGAAAAAAAAGCTGCTGCTTCTTGGAAGCTCCCTGGAAGTCACCTCTTATTTTAAAAGCAAAAGATACAGTATCATTTCATTTCATTATCACAACAATCCTTGGAGGGAGACACTTTTACTACAGACAAGGAAACTAAGGTTTATTTGCTGCAGGTCATATAAAGTTACAAAGTAGCAAGGCCAGCATTCAAAGAGAGGTCTAACTCTACAGTCAAGCTCTTAGCTACTTCCTTTATCTTGATGTTCCTCTTGGCCTATCAAGTGCATCTCGAACAGTTCTTAGCTACTAGGAGATGCTCAGCAAGTATTTTTAAAATAGAAACAAAAGAAATGAACAACTCAGGTTGTAGTTTCCAGTGCCCACAAAAGCCTAGAACAACCATAGCAGAGAATGCTTCACCTTAAGCCGTGCAAGCGACATGAGTAATTCTTCACAGCAGACATTCTGGAAAGAATTCAATGCATGTCTTCACCCACCAATATCTGCAAGAAAAAGCCCAGGAGCAAAAACAGTGACATGAAACAGGCTGGACTTGTTCGGGTCCAGGTATTAAAATTATACTGATCCAGAAACTTCAAATCAGGGATCCAGTATCCCCAAAGAAAAAAGGAGAAGGAAGTGAGCACAGCTCCCACTTGAGTGGGGTTCTCAAACATGACACTTTCTCAAAATCTTCCCAGGGAGGTGTGGAGGCTGCAAGAAAGGGAGGTCCACAGAAAATGCTCTAATACATCCTCTTAACCACAGCCTGAGCATTTTTCCACCAGAGAGAAACACCAAGTGCAACAACAGTGACTTATAAGTGTGCAGACCGATTATAGCTTTACTTTCAAAAGAGCTTTGATTGATCTTTTTTGATAGACCTGAAATAAATTAAACTAGATTGACTCACTTGAGAATGGACTCTAATCCCTTAGTCAGATCCTGGAGAACTCAAACCAAACCAGCTGTTAATTTAGGCTTTATAAGATAAAGCATGAGAAATCCAAGTTGATGTACCCCAGAGCAAAGCTTACATCATCTCTGTAAGCAATCAACTCACTGCTTCTTTTAGGAACTAATCAGTTCTTGGGTAAGTGGGTGCCAAGCCTGTACTCTCAGAGCGAAACCAGCTCAAAGAAGGGAGGAAAAGCGAGAGAGGAAGAGAGAGAATCCGAGAAACATTTATTGACTCACTCCCCCAAGCAAGCTCGAAACCAACCCAAGACATTTTCATGTTGCTTTCTCAAGTCATCTGCCTCCCGCTCCATAAACAGCCGATGGCTTGACCAGAGCCTCAGTACCCACGTAACCACCAAGAAAGAGGAAGTGGCTAAGGCTTTTAGTGCTCCTGTAGCAGTAGGGATGGGGGGTGCAGAATTACCCAGGAAAATATTACCAACTACTTTTTTACTCCCTCATCTTTGAAGATCACACTGTCCCCTTCATCTTTGCTTCTGGGTGCCTTTGATTTGAATATAGAAATTCCAAAGCTTTCAAGTGAAGTGGCAGCTGCCCACGGCACTAATAGAGTTAACAAGAAGACACACACATACACCCCCCCCCCCCCCCCACACACACACACAACCACAGGCTTCTCTCCAAGCTAAACTTTGCTCACTCACAGGCAGCCCTCCCGACTTCTACCAGCATTTTTTGGAAAGGGATTAATGCCTCCATCCCAAGTGAAGGGGGGGGACATTCATCTCTAGGGGACCCCACCCACAGCTTTGCCTCAGGAGGCTCCAATCCAGGGCCTTTCCTCCCAAAAAAAAGCAAGGCTGCCATCCTCTTGCTCCTAAACAATGATGTTTCATATAACACTCTGTTTACTGAACATAAGGGGATCAAGAATTGAAATCCAATTTAAGGAATTATGGTGCCTTCAGACTGTTTTTCCTCAACAATGAAAAAAGACAGGCATGTTGTTTCTGGACTTAGGCCAGAAGAAACTGATCCTTGTAGTAATACAAGAAAAAAGAAAGAAATCAATGTATGTGTTTATATATTATATGTCATGGGGGAGAAGGGTCGCTAAAATAAGAGTGAAAACGGGTAGCAAATGAATTTGTTTCATTCCACGGAAGGATCCCAAAATTTATTTGAAAGCCCTATTTTGATATCCATCCGACAAGGAGAATAGGGTTCATCTCTTAGAGTTTCTGAGAAACAGAAGAAATTTAACCAGAAGAGATGGAAGGAAAAGACAAGGAAACCAACCACCAAGTAGCCACTTGCCTTCCCTAGAAGCAAAAGGAACTAAAGTACCCCAGCAAGAGCTGGAGCCTGCCAGAATCGCAGGTATCATTTCTCTTCCAGTAAAGTAACCACTGTTGCTCTTTCCTTAGCATGGGCTATTATGTCAGCACTGTGGCACTGTCCATGTTATCCCATTTAATCCTTGGAGAGAGGTTTTATCCCCCATTTTATAGATAAAACTAAGGCTCAGGGCGGTCCCACGGGCAATAAACAGACTGCTGACTTGAGTCTCCAGGTATGTCTGACATCAGTGCCAAAGCGCTTTACCCATCATCCCAGAACGCCTGTTTATCGCAACAAAAACCCTTAACTTCAGATAAAACAACATTTTTATGACTTCTAATTAATTGGTCTTACCACTGCATCCATCCTGTGGAGGCATTTCACAGATGAGCAAACCAAGACCCAGAGAACCAGCTATCTGCAGTCAGATAATTTAACAGCTGACCTAGGAGTGTTCAGAGCTCCTGGGCCCCTAACTTCAATTATGAAGCTTCATCCTCTCCCTTAATTAATTCTTCCCCACTGCCATACATAAAGACAAGGTTCTCCCCCAGAGAGAAATGCCTCATCTCACAACGCATTGCCTGGGGAAATAGTTTTGTTGTTGGTATTAATTTTTTTTAAAGGGAGGGGACTTAAAAGGGGGGAGGCCACTATGCGATTAAGTAAATTAAGACATTTCTGATAGGTAGGGAATAAATCATCACTTAGAGGAACTAACCAATTAAAGAGGTAAGGCACTGCTCTTGTAAAAAGCCATGCCATCAGCCGGAATGCCTGGGACAAATTAGAGTCAAGGAGGGGGAGGAAAACCGGCCTTCCGCAGCCTAAGGCCACTGAACAGCTAGCTATAGAGTTCTGGCAAATGCCAAAACAAACAAACAAACAAACAAACACCATAGCTTTCTGATTCACAAAGCCTGCTGAAATACAAGTCTTCTTCCGAAGGGGCCTGGGGAAGGGTGGGAGGGTGTAGTCTATTGTTTTACAGTTTCCCAAGCTGAAAGGAGGAAAGTGCTGGGCGGGGGAAAGTCTATTGACCAACACTGCTTTCTGATTTCACTTTTCATTTTGGCTTCTGAAAGGCTAAAGACAGAGAGCAATAAATAGATCCCAAAGCACTATGTTTTAATTCAGCCTGCTGCAAATGAAGGAAGTCTGTACCTTCTGGAATCAGAAGGTGTTAAGAAAACAAGGGTTGCTTTCAAGTTGACTGGGAGAATCAAAGTCATTCTTCACCACTCTTGAGAATAAATCATTCTGGACAAGCTTCCTCCTACATCGCTGTCAGTCTAATCTTATGTGTGAACAGGCCTGGGTTCGCGGCCACTAACTGATTTCTTGCTCAGGGGAAACACACAAAAAAGTTCCAGCAAGCTGACCTACGCTGTGTGCACAGACTCCTCTGCAGAGACACCAGTGCCTTCTCCCATACCACACGGGCACGCAGGGACCCTGGAGCAGCCAGCTTCCAATCACAAGTTATAAAGGTCTCCTGTCCCTAGTAACCAACTAACACCACTTGTCTTTGAGGCAAATTGGAGGCTGTTACACGCTTATTACAAACTCAGACAAACAATAGCCTGACCACAGCGGCCCAAGGAAAAGCCAAATAAAGAAAGAAAGAAGTGTTAATAGGTTCACAAGGCAGGACGCAGACCTCTGCCTTCTGAGAACTGAAAAGGATGACTTTTAGATTTATTTTTTTAATGAAGTACTAAGCAACAGAAATCTGACCAAAAAAAAAAAAAAAAAGAAGAGTAGACGTTGCGACCAAAAGGCCACAAATTCCCGTCTTGCTGTCACTAATTTCATGCCCATCAGAAGATAAATAAATAATTCTAAGTCCAGTCTCGCCCCCAGGCTTTTGGGTTTCCCCTCCATGGGAAGACAAATGACATCACAACACGGACTCTTTCACCCTAACTCTCTTCAAAAAGGCATTCTGGGGCCAGGTACAGTGGCACACGCCTGTCATCCTGGCACTTTGGGAGGCAGAGGTGGGCAGGACGCTTGAGGTCAGGAGTTCGAGACCAGCCAGGCCAACATGGTGAAATCCTGTCTTTACTAAAAATACAAAAGTTAGCTGGGCGTGATGGTGCACGCCTGTAACCCCAGCTACTTGAGAGGCTGAGGCAGAAGAACTGCTTGAACCCAGGAGGCGGAGGTTGCAGTGAGCCAAGGTCGTGCCACTGTACTCCAGCCTGAGCAACAGAGCGAGACTCCATCTCAAAAAAGAAAACGAAAATAAAGGGTATTCTGGCCTACTCTTAGTTCAGGAGAAATAACTCAAGTCCAGATTATGCTGTGAGGTACTGAAGAAGGGAGGGAAAATAAGAAATATGCAATATAATGTATCACCCACTTATAAGCTTGGCAAGAGTTTTAATAACAGCTATGTTAGGGTGATCAGCTGTTCTAGTTTGCCCAGAAACACCCCACTGGGAATAGTCAAAACCCAATAAACCTTTCTTATGTGCCAGGCATGGGACTAGGCCCCTCTGACAGAGCCTCACATGAATTCCCCAAGACAGGCCATTCTTCTTGGGAAACCTACTTGTCACAGATGAGAAAATAGAGGCACACAGCAATTAAGTAATCTGCCCAATTAAAAAGTTTCAGCCTTATGTTATCTAAAAAAAAAAAAAAAAAAAGATAGTGGAAATTAAATACTGAGATAAAGAAAAGTTCATACTTCATGGAGAAATTTTGACCCGGAAACTAGTTAATGAGGAAAAATATTCCCCCACAAAGGAGATGATAGAAAAGCAGGAAATCAAGAGAAATACATAGAATGGGAAGATCAATCACAAGTTTATCTAAATGTTTCCAAAATAGGCCACAGAGCTATTACATAAGAAGCAAAGACAGAGGGGGAAGAATCCCCAGGTGGGGAGCTTGTGGCAATGGAGTTAGCAGGCCGGGAGCAAAGGCTGTGCAGCCACTGCAGTCTCAATATTCCCGGTGGCTAGCATGCTGGGGCTGCCCTGCCTGAGACTCCCACTGGCCAGGAGTCCTAGTCACTTTGCTTCCCACGCAGCCAAACCCACGAGCTGTGATGACAAAGGGAAACCACAAACCAGGACCCAAACAGAAGTCAGATCGAAAGATCCACTCTCAGGGCAAAGAAACGATAAGAGAACCACTGAGGCCGAAATCAAAACCATATCTGCTTTGCATGTGGCATGTGGTTTTGTGTACTTTTTACAAGTCGCATCATTGGTTCCTGTCACATTTAACTCACTATCAGGCTCCTTTCACTGCTATGCAAACTTGGCGGCGGGAGATGATCTTAGCCCAAAATTCCAAAGAGGGTTGAGATAGCAAACACCAAACTCTCAGTGTATGACTTCTCAATAAGCAGTTAAGGATGGAGGAAGTACCCAATGCAATCAGCAAAAACTGTCTTGATGCTTTTCCTAAACTATCCTAAAATGACAAAATCATGTCAGGAGTATTAGGATTTATTTTCTGATAGAGATAAACTGGTAAATTTAACCAAGCTTTGAAGTCACCCAAGCAAAACACAGCTTTTCCCCTTTTTTCTTTTGAGAGGGGTCTCCTCCAAGGAAAGGGGCCCATCACTTAATGCCCTTTGCTTGCTCAAAGCCAAGCCCTGAGTGCCAATTCTTCAGACACAAATGGCTTTACAAATCGCATCTCCTGTGAGGAGGCATTTCTCATCTGCTTTCACCATTATGAAAATGTAGCAGCAGTGACAAGTTTTACGAAAACACAAACCACAACAGGCTAAAACATACTGGTGGTTTGGTAAGCATGTCCTTAGCTTAGGGGCACTTTCAAATCTCCTTTAAGTTCCCTTTGAAGAAAAAAATGTCTTTATACATTGGGTCAGTGAGTTTTTGTTTTTTTGTTTGTTTTTAAATTAACAGGAAACTCTTGGCTTCTTCAGCAATTATTAAGAAACAAATGCTGCAAAACCAAAACTAGTGACTAAAGACCAGGAGGAGGGAAGCAGGGGAGGTTTGTTTTTGATTTTAAGGACAAGAATCTAGTTCTGAACCTTGTGACTCCCAGAACACTCCTGAATTGAATCTGATGTATTTCATAAATCAACCAAGCCCTTATCTAGATAACTCACTATTTCATTTCAGTATCAAATTAAATAGTCCTAGGTCTTTTGCTATATATTTATATCTCAGAAGCTAATCCAAAGGACAAAAATTCCTCTCTGCACATTACTGTAAGATTTCAGCTTTGCTATTACATCAGAAAGCAGCAAGCTCACCAGGAAACCAAACACAGAAGGCCCTGAAAAGACTTGCCCCCAACACACATGGGCCATTCTAACCCGCAAAGTGGGTTTTTCTTTTCCTTAAGGGTCTGTTCTCCAGAAATTCCCTTATTTGCTGTCTGCCCAATTCACACTGTCCATACCCCACCATCAGGAGTATAAATCTGACAAACGCTTTTGAGCCAAACCAGACAGAGTCCCCCATAAAACTCATGGAACACAAGAGATGCTTCTTTCAGCACAAATACCTTCAGATTTGGAAGCACATCCTGATATGCTTTTTCCAAGTTCGTTTAATTAATAGTACTTACTTGTTCTTAAATGATTCGGAAGACTCCCATCGGGCAGGTCAAATCAAGGGCTAGATGTGCTGAGGCTTTTTGGTGGAGATGCTAATTTAAATTTTCTCAAAGTATTTTACCTACATTCTATTGGATTGGAAAATTCTACTGGATTAGAATTCTACATTCTAACTAGATTGGAAAATTCAGATTCTCGGAATTCACAGTGCTGAAACGTAATTGCAAGGTCTTCCTTTATTATCATTCTTTTTTTTTTTTTTTGAGACAGGGTCTTGCTCTGTCGCCCAGGCTGAAGTGCAGTGGCATGATCTCCACTCACTGCAACCTCCAGCTCCCAGTTCAAGCAATTCTCCTACCTTAGCCTCCCCGTAGCTGGAATTACAGGTGTGTACTACCACGCTCAGGTAATTTTTTTATTTTTAGTAGAGACAGGAGTTTCACCATGTTGGCCAGGCTGGTCTCGAACTCCTGACCTCAAGTGATCCCACCCACCTCGGCCTCCCAAAGTGCTGGAATTATAGGCATCAGCCACCGCACCCGGCCTATTATCATTCTTTTACTGGTTCTTCTAAGCTGAAACTTAGAGAAAGCCAGAAAGTATTATAAAATCCTAACAAATTTGATCCTGGGACAAAAGATGTGCCTGGAGTGGACACTCAATGTGCACCATGACCTCATACAATGAACTGTCCCCCAGTCACAGAAAAAGAATCATAGGGCTTTACCCTCCCCCACTTACACCCAGCACTCCCAATCATTAGATTTATGGGTACTGAGGCAAGAGTGCACAACCATGAATTTCTTGGCGGTCCACTGCCAAGCTTCTTATGCACTCCAGTCTTTTAAGTTCTCCTTTCAAGAGGCGAAGTCTCCAAGGCCAGTCCACTCCACAAAAGAAGAGAAAACCCCCCAAACCAAAAGAGAAAAACCAAACAATACCCACTCACTAAGACGCTTTAGCACCTCCTCCCCCACATAAAAGGAGGCTTGAGTCTTCTAACAGCATCCTTGGCAAAACCAACAACGTAGGAGCAGGGATAAAAAATGGAATCATAAATTTTTATATAAAAATCACAAAATTCCTGGGAATGCAAGCCAGAAATGACTTCTATGAGAAACTAGGATATGAGGTCCTTCTATAGCCTAATGAGTTTGAGGTACAGAAAACACCAGTCTCTAGCTCTGAAAACTGCCTCTCAAGTTCAATGCTTCCATTCACCTAATCAGTAGATACTAAGCACCTACTATGCACAAAGCTGGCTCACCACTTAGTAGCCATTAAAAAATAGAGAGGGAAATCTTTAGACAAGACCTTCTAAACTCCATTTCAAATATGCATAATACATACATTTCAAAATAATAATCCCCTCTTAACTGCTTTCCAATAGAGAATCAAATGCCCTAAGATATCAATTTAAATTTAGCTGTCCTTTTTCTTTCTCTCTCTCTCTTCAAATCATCATTAAGCTTTCTGGCAAGAGCTTTTTCTAGGCCTCCTGTTACAAGGCTTAGCAAAACCCATAAGGGTTTCAAGGTCTAGAAATAGAGAAGGGGAACCTCAAATTTCCTTTACGTTTTGGGCTGTCAATAGCATTTAGGAGAAACAACGCCTCTCCTTTCTGCTTCGTATGTTTTCCTTATTGGTTCATTTACACCGCGCTGCTTCCCAACAGCAGGCAGTACATCGTTTGGTCATTTCTGCCTTTCCCCGTCATTAGTGCAGGCTGCTGAGACGACACCCCAGCTGCCTCCCCCGAGTGGCCTGTGGCATCGGCTCATCCCTTTCCCCCAAGTGGTCCCCCTTTGACTAATGTTCACCAACACTCATACATCATTCCCAAATTGGTCCAAATGAATTAAACACAGCTCTGCTTAACATTACGAGATTTAAATGGATTTTCTCTCTACAGGTCTGCCCCATAATTGGGTTTATCCATCTTGTTGAAGTACAGTTTACACTTGCTAACATCACGCCAATTCAAGCTACATTTTCTGCTCCAGTGGCAGGAGCAAGGCAGATTTGTCATCGGATCATAACAGGTAATTCAAACAACAATTAGTTTGATGACGGCCCGTATGTCAATGTCTGTTCCCAGCAGCCTGGCTCACACCCGATGCTCTCTGTTCCTCAAGATGAATTGTCTTCACAATTCAATTTCAATCATCAACAATGCTTACTGAATCAACTTAAAAACTATTGACACAAGACTTCTTCCTGACAGGGCAGCCTCACCGAAGCCCTAGTGAAAAGAATCTTCTGGTCCCCCTAGGATGGGCTACTATCACACAGATCCATTTTCAAGCCTTGGAAAATTTCTGACTTGCAACCAAAGCTATTTATTCCAGTGCTTCATCTCAACCTCAAAAATCAGGGAGGCACGAGGTTGGGCAGAGAAAGGAATGAATCTGTCTGTGCAGGCTCATCCATTCACAAGTAGGAAAATACTTGTTTAAAATTTGTTTTGAAGTCCCCAGCAGGAATAAGTCACAACTGTCAAAGTGTATGTGAAAATATTATGATCTGACAGGTAACGCTGCCTGTCATTAAAAAAAAAAAAAAAAAAAAAACTAATATTGTTTTTAAAAGCCAACTAACCTCCAAGCATTCTGAAAATCAGAAGACGGTCATAGAAATAGAAACCAGTCCAACCACGATTACCACTGTTTAGGTAATGCCATAATCACTAAGACGGCAGTGCAAATTCACGCACTGATGGAGAACTGAAATCAAAATTGGCGATACCTGGAAAAGAACACCTAGTTGACAAAGGGTTTGAACACTCATCTCAGATTACCTGGCTGAATACAAAAACAAATTATTTTTGGTCTTTCATTTTATAAAAGGGGCCGTTATTTAAAAATTTTAAAAGCACACTTTGATTGCTACCTTTAATATACACCTACCCCAATCTCACTTATATGCTGTTTCCTTCTGCCCACAATTAGATATTCAAACACATTCACACCCCTTGTCGTACACCTGCGACATACCAGGAATTCGTGCATGGTGCTACAGGGATATAAATATGAGTAAAACACAATCTCTGAGTAAGACACAATCTCAGCCCTTTAGAAGTGTTTACACTCTACTCAAATAAGGACCTGGCAAAAAATTTTCAGTGGCATAAGAGAAATGCGAACAGCAACCAACAGCAATAGGAGTCATAAATCTTTGTTACTCAGCAAAGATAGTCCAAGTTACCAAATTTATCATGTGTGATGTTCTTGACAGGAAATAAAAAACACAATGCATGTTGGGATAAAGCATATTCTAAATATGCAAACAAATAGTTCATAATTTTCAATGGTAAAAACAGCAGCTTACATTTATCAAGCACGCCTCTCCATATCATACTGCCCAGATCATTACACAGCTTATCTTGTTTCATCTCCCAGCTCTGTAAACAGGTACTGCCATTATCCCCCATTTTACAGGTTTAGAAAACTGATGCTTAGCAGAGCAGAGACTCAAACCCAGATAGATACCTGACTCCAGAAGCAGGAACTGAACCATTCACCTCCACTTGTACCTGTCTCTTTACAATGCAAAGGTAATGCAGTATAATATCAATGGTAGGGTGCATGCTTTAAACAGTTATACTGATGTCAGAGGTTCTCAACCAGGGGCTGATTTTGATCCCCAAGGGACATGTGGCAATGTCTAGAGATATTTGCAGTTGTCACATTTTTGTTGGGTGCTAGTGGCATCAAGACGGAAGAGGTCAAGGAATGGTGCTAAAAAAAAACACCCTAAAAGCCAGGCACAGTGGCTCACACCTGTAATCCTAGCACTTTGGGAGGCCGAGACAGGCAGATCACTTGTGGTCAGAAGTTCGAGAACAGCCTGGCCAACATGGTGGAACCCTGTCTCTACCAAAAATACAAACATTAGCCAAGCATGGTGGTGCATGCCTGTAATCCCAGCTACTTGGGAGGCTGAGGGATGCGAATCCCTCGAACCCAGGAGGTGGAGGTTGCAGTGATCCAAGATCGTGACACTGCACTCCAGACTGGGGAACAGAGTGAGACTCTGTCTCAAATAAACATAAAAATAAAAACAAATAAAATAAAATAAAAACATGCAATGCACAGGATGGTCCCCTGCAATGAATTCTCCAGCCCAAAATGCCAACGGTGCTGCGGCTAGAGAGTCCTACATTAAGTCATTCTATCTCATCCAAATCCTACCACTAACCAAAGACAAAGACATGCCAATTTCCAGATTGAGCCTCAATCTAGGTGGAATGTGGTGTAACCAAGTATTTTCCCAGCTGTACCTCTTTAAAAAAAACAGGATTTTGTGAAGATGCTTCAAAGACTCCACATATATTTGATGCAAATGTTTATTTTAATAACATATAAATATAGAGATAATATAGTACATGTACCTACTTTTGAACTTTATTTTTACATTTCAATGTACTATTCATTAACTATTAAACACACTGCCATCCATCCAGTGGTTCTGGTGGAACCCCCAGGAATAACTAATGCCATTTCTGTTTAATCTGTTTAATGCTAAGATTTCAAGGCAAATCAGGAAAAGAAAAGAAAAGAAAGAAAGAAACAACCCCTTATCTGTTTGATCAGGATTTGATAGCATGCAACCAAATCAAACTCAAGAAACAAATTAACTACTAAGCCTGATAAGCCTGTAAATGTCAGCCACAACGCATTTAGGAATTTCTGTGCTCAGCTAAACAATCCCATGATTTTCAGGGACTTTATAAAATATTATAAAGTAGAACTTATAAAATGAAGTTATACTAAGAAAATACCAGCAGCTGACTGCCATAGGTCAGACCTCAATGCCCACCTGCATGGCCCATAAGGGGCACGCATATGGCCGACGGGACAGTTGCTTTCTTTCTTTCTGGTAGTTCTAGTTAAAGACTGTCAGACGTTCTCTCAGTATCCTCACCAGCCCTCTTCCGAACTAAGTGCCCTAATAAGGTGGAGAATGTACAGATACAAATATCTCAACTCATACAAATACAATGATATAATTAAAACAGATATAAGTTTTAAAATGATATAAGTAAAAACAGTAAAACTCGATTGTTTTATTTTATCTGGCTAATGTAATCCAATTGCTATTGGCTTAGACAAGATGATAACCTCTCCTGGAACAACAGAAAGAAAGCCGTGTTGAAAGAAAGCTGTGCTGGACTCCTGGATTCTTGTCTTGTCCTGTTTCCACCAAGTGGTGAGACCTCGGACAAACCCATTCACCTCCATGCACCTGTTTCCTTGCCTATCAAAATGGACTGTATCAGCCTGGGCAATAAGGCGAGACCCCATCTCTACAAAAAAATTAAGAATTGGCAGGGCACAGTGGCTCACACCTGTAATCCCCAGCCCTTTAGGAGGCCAAGGAGGGCAGATCACTTGAGGTGAGGGCTCAAGACCCTCCTGGCCAACATGGTGAAACCCCATCTCTACTAAAAACACAAAAATTAGCTAGGCATGGTAGCAAGAACCTGTAATCCCAGCTGCTTGGGAGGCTGAGGCAGGCGAACAGCTTGAACCCAGGAGGCAGAGGTTGTAGTGAGCCAAGATGGCACCACTACACTCCAGCCCAGGTGACAGAGTGAGACTCCATCTCCCAAAAAAATTAAATTAAATTAAAATTAAATAAAATAAACCAATTAAAAAAAAGGCTTACAACAGTTGTTGTCTAGTGTGACTGGGTGCCTCAGAAACATCCAGTATGGGGAAGTGGTGGCAGATTCCAGGTTCCCTAGGCCAGCGTGCCTCAAGCCTGCCTGCTCACTAAAAATACCTGGGAAGCTTTTCGAACCCAGGGATACACAGGCCCCAACCCTCAGAGACACTGACTCAGTTGGTCTGGGGCAGGGCCTGGGCTGAATATTGTTTGAAATGCTTCCTGAGTGAGTATAACCTAACAGTCCAGCCTGGGAACCCTTGCCCTAGTCCGGTGGTTCTCCAAGAGCTATCCCCCAGAGAAGGAACGCAGCATTAATTAAAAGCTTGCAAATGTCAGGACTCATTCCAGGCTTACAGAACCTGAAACCCTGGGGGTGGATTCCCAGTCTGCTCTCCGGATGCCCTCCAGGTGATACTCAAGCTTGTGAAACACTGACCTAGTCCTGCTGAATGAGAATCTCCAAGGAGTAGAACCTAGGATTCTGTACTTTTTAGCAGGTCCCATGTGATTCCTACTTGTGTACCCCAGGAAGCTGGTTGGTAGTCACTGCTGGAAGGGAACCCCCAGACCCTTCCAGACCCTCGTGAGCATTATTTGAGCAGGCAACAGTAACATAAGCCTATGTCGTACAGTCTCTCTAGTCACACTGCGTGGGTTAAAATCTTAATTGGCCTTGGGCAAAATATCTCACGTATCTGTTTCCTCATTTACAAAACGAGGATAATGGTGATAATACCAGTCACTACACCTTTCAAATTTCCTTCCGTGTTGTTATGAAGAATCAATAAAGAATTCACATATGCTGGGAGCGGCAGATCACGCCTATAATCCCAGCACTTTAGGAGGCCAAGACAGGTGGATTGCTTGAGCTCAGGAGTTTGAGACAAGCCTGGCCAACACGGTGAAACATCTTCTCTACTAAAAATACAAAAATTAGCTGGGTGTGGTATCACACGCTGTAGTCCCAGCTACTCAGGAGGCTGAGGCAGGAGAATGGCTTGAGAACCCAGGAGGTGGAGGTTGCAGTGAGCTGAGATTGCGCCACTGCACTCCAGACTGGTGTGGTCAAGGTTCCAGTGAGCTATGATCACGCCACTGCACTCCAGACTGACAGAGCAACATTTCATCTCAAATAAAAAAAAAAAGTAACTCCTGGCCGGGCGCGGTGGCTTACATTTGTAATCCCAGCACTTTGGGAGGCCAAGGTAAGCGGATCACCTGAGGTCAGGAATTCGAGACCAGCCTGGCCAACATGGTAAAACCCCATCTCTACTAAAAATACAAAAATCAGCCAGGTGTCTTGGCGCATGCCTGTAATCCCAGCTACTCAGGAGGCTGAGGCAGGAGAATCATTTGAATCCAGGAGGCGGAGAGTTGCGGTGAGCTGAAATGGTGTCACTGCACTCAAATCTAGGTTACAGAGCAAGGCTCTGTCTCAAAAAAAATAAAAGAAAAAAAAATCTAACTCCTGGACTGCATTGGAAACCTAACTCAGCTTGGGAATGGGGTGTTTATAAGTCAGTATTTAAAGTATTGCTAGAATTTAAGCTTGATGAGAGCAAGGGATTTTTGTCTGTTTTGTTCACTGATGAATTCCCCCAGTGGCCTGGCACACAGTAGATGCATATATTTTTCATGAATGAACAATCTTCTGAGGTATGGACTTAAGTTAGCTAATTAGGCTAAAACTCATCACCATAGCAAGTCAATGAACCTCTTGAGCAAGTTACCTGGCATCCAACAGGTTTCGTCAGACTACTCTAGTGAAATGATCTCTCTCTCTCTCTCTCTCTCTCTCTGTGTGTGTGTGTGTGTGTGTGTGTGTGTGTGTGTGTGTGTGTGTCTCATCTTCATTCATGAAATGTCACAGCCTGAGTCTGCTACAGCTCTAAAAGAAATGTGAGGAAGTGACTGTACCAAAGACTGAACTTGTTTCTGGGAGTTCTTCACGTAGCCTGGATCTACGTTCAGCCAAGAGAGCAAATCCTCCTGAAAACCCAAAGGCCAGGGAACTCGTAATGGGTGAGAGGACAGGCCCAGAACACAAGAGACCCCCATCAGAAGCTGCCACCCTCTGCAAACGCTGCCACCTCATTCTTCAGTGCTGGGTCAGTCCACCGGTACTAATTTCCGACCATGCTCATCACAGCATGAAGGCTCCTCTCTAGACACAGACATAGACTCTGTGTTACAGCACCCAGGAATCTTAACAATTTTAAGGCACGGACAAGACTGAACATTCAGTTCACATCCAGGAAAAAGTGGCCAACATGGGGTAAGGACGCTCTCCAGTTAGGATTCTTCTCTCCTTGGCTCCAAAAAGCACCCCAAGCCCTGGAGGAGGGTCCTCGTGGCCTTACTGAATCATGGTGGAGGAGTTCTAAGACCAAGCAGAAGGTCATGGTTTGGTAAAGCTCAGATGGGAACTTGCAAGCATAAGAACAAGCGGGAAAGTAACCCCCACTGCACAATCTCCGCTACTCAGCTGTGTAAACAAATAAAATGGTCCATTTCTTCTGGATCCTCTCCTAGTTGTGTTTGTGTGCACGCACAAGCGCGCACATGCACACACACACAGACACACACACACAAACCACTTCACATCTAAAAAGAAAAACAACCAAGAAAGGTCTACACAGTTTGTTTTTGCTGCGTGTGGAGGTTTTTCCTAAATCACATCTGACTTGGTGTTAAAACATCAACCTTTGGCCAAAACACTCTTAAAACAAAGGCTTAATTGGTTCAGAAGTAGCCCTTCCAAAACCAAGGGAAACATCTTCTGTGGGTCCTGACCTTCCTTACAACAGTACTCGTGTGGTTGGAACAATGCTGAGAGTAGGAGTGTTGGAAGGGCTTTCTTCAGGAAGGCAACAGGGATGTCTCAACATTATCTACAATCACCTGCAGGGCATTCCTGGGAGACAGTTCTGCTTATACACATCTGCAATGTGGGTCCACCTCTGGAATTCAGCCTGCTAGTCCTCCTCCCAGGTTAATGGAGACAGTGGGAGGAGTTCCTAGGAGCCGGGGCCAAAGGCCAAACTACTGCATGAAGGAGCCTGCACCGGAGCTTGGGCCATTGGCCTCTGATCACACCTAGATAAATTTACTCCTCATCCCCTAAGCGTATCACTCACATACCTATCAACTACTAGGCTTGTTGCAATGAAAACATGCAAATCCAGCATTCAGGTCTCTCTCAGAAGGTCAGTGCAAAGCTAAACACACATTTACCCCATGCCTTTCCAAGTCTACTTCTGGATATATGAACAGAAATGGATATACTTCCCCAAAGATGTATGTGAGAATGTTACTAGAACTTTATTCATAATAGCAAAAAACTGGAAGCAATCCAAATATCCAACAACACAGAAAGGATGCCTGAACTGAAGCATATTCACTGGTGGAATACTACTTGGCCATGAAAAGAGCAAACCATTGCTACCCACAATAACATGGATGAAACTCACAGACATGCTGAGTGAATCCAGACACGAAACAGTACATTCTGTAAGATTCCATTTACATGAAGCCTAAAAACAGGCAAAACTAACCCACAGTGATAAATAAAACTAACAGATGATGAGACTTCTCAGTGGGGCCACAGGAAAGAGGAAGAAGTCAAATAACTGGAAAGGGGGAAACAAGGGAGACTTCTGGGGAGTTCTTTATCCAAAGTTAGTAAACTATAGCCTGTGAGGCCAAATCCAGCCACTGCCTGTTTTTTCTAAATAAAGTTTTATTGAGACACAACCATATACACATATATATATATATATGTATGTATAGGTATACGTATATTCCTTTGGGTTTGTCATTGACTGCTTACAAACCACAATAGCACTGAGTACAACTGATCCCTAACAACGCCCAGGCCAGGGACACCAAACCCCCACACAGTTGAAAACCTGAGTATAGGCCCAGCGTGATGGCTCGTGCCTGTAACCCAACACTTTGGGAGGCCGAGGCAGGTGGATCACAAGGTCAGGAGATGGAGACCATCAAGGCTAACACAGTGAAAGCCCATCTCTACTAAAAATACAAAAATTAAATTGGCAGGGCGTGGTAACATGTGCCTATAGTCCCAGCTACTGGCGGGGGGCTAGGAGGGGCTGAGGCAGGAGACTTGCTTGAGCGCGGGAGGCGAAGGTTGCAGTGAGCCGAGATTGTGCCACTGCACTCCAGTCTGGGTGACAGAGCGAGACTCCGTTTCACAAAACAAAAAAAAATGCAAATCAAAACTACATTGAGATACCATCTCACGCCAGTTAGAATGGCGATCATTAAAAAATCTGGAGACAACAGATGCTGGAGAGGATGTGGAGAAATAGGAACGCTTTTACACTGTTGGTGGGAGTGTAAATTAGTTCAACCATTGTGGAAGACAGTGTGGCGATTCCTCAAGGACCTAGAAATAGAAATTCCATTTGATCCAGCAATCCCATTACTGGGTATATATCCAAAGGACTATAAATCGTTCTACTATCAGGACACATGCACACGAATGTTCATTGCAGCACAGTTTACAATAGCAAAGACCTGGAACCAACCCAAATGCCCATCGATGACAGACTGGACAGGGAAAATGTGGCACATATACACCATGGAATATTATGCAGCCATAAAAAACGATGAGTTCGTGTCCTTTGTAGGGACATGGATGAACCTGGAAACCATCATTCTCAGCAAACTGACACAAGAACAGAAAATCAAACACCGCATATTCTCACTCACAGGCGGGTGTTGAACAATGCGAACACATGGACACAGGGAGGGGAGCATCACACACTGGGGTCTGTCGGGGGGGAAAAGGGGAGGGACAGCGGGGGGTGGGGAGTTGGGGGAGGGATAGCATGGGGGAGAAATGCCAGATATAGGTGATGGGGAGGAAGGCAGCAAATCACACTGCCATGTGTGTACCTATGCAACAATCTTGCATGTTCTTCACATGTACCCCCAAACCTAAAATGCAATAAAAAATATATATAAAAAATAAAATAAATAAATACACCCTCTAAAAAAAAAAAAAGAAAACCCGAGTATAACTTTTGACTCCCCAAAAACTTAATAATAGCCTACTGTTGACTAGAAGTCTGACCGACAAAATCAATTAATATATAATTCATGTATATATTATATACAGTATTCTTACAATAAAGTAAGCTGGAGAAAAGACAACGTTATTAAGCAAATCACAAGGAAAACATAGTTACTATTCATTAAGTGAAAGTGGATCATCATAAAGGTCTCCATCCTTGCCATCTTTGGGATAAGCTGTCTGACCAGGAAGACGAGGAAGAGAAGTGGTTGGTCTTGCTGACTCAGAGGCAGAAGAAAATCCACCTCTTAAGTGGACTGATGTGGTTCAAACTCGTGTTGTGTCGTTCAAGGGTCAAATGTAGTTGCAACAGAGACTCAATGGCTCAGAAAGCCCAAAATATTTACTATCTGGCCCTTGACAATAAAGGTGTTCCAACCTCACTCTCTATATTGATCCAAGTGATGGTTTCACAGACGTTCACATATGGAAAACTTCATCTACCTCCCTACCAGAGATCTGTGTACTGTGTTATATGTAAATTATACTTCAATAAAACAGTTAAAAAGTCAACGGAATTTTAAAACAATGTCTTTTCTAAAAGAACTTTTAATTTTCATTCTAGTTTTATTTGTGTTATCCATTTTGGGAGAACGTGGCCATCTGAGTTGCTCTTGTCTTTTCAAAACCAAGAGGAGCTAGAAGGCTGTCCAAAGTAGGAAAGTTCTAAACATAGAAACTGCTATTGTGTACAAACCTTTTATAAGAACATGACGTGTCTATAGAATCACTCAAGGCCATTCATACAAACGGTGAGCTTGGCTGAGTCCTGAGATTACAGGAGGGATGGGAAGGGGAAAGAGTGTGAGTCCCCTGTGGTGCACAGGATCATACTACTCCAGGTTATTTCAGGATATAGCTTAGGAGAACAACAAGCTCAGCTCCTACTGAAATCTAGTATTTATTAAGGTTAAACAGTCTTAAGTTTCCAGGGATAATAATTCTGCCCTGACCATCACGTTGCATTTAGCCTTAAGTTGAAGAATGGAGTGAGGGGAACATGTCTGCTCTACGCTGCACCAGAGCAAAACGATTATGAGCTCCCAATGCACTCTGGGAACAATTTCATTTTGTCTAAGCTTTCCCCTTCTTTTCCCTTTGCTTCTTCGGTTTTGTTTTTGCCATTTATCTTTTGATGATCAAACTAAAATTACAGCTAGCTGCCATTTAGCTTGGCCTTGTGCGGGTCTAGCACAGACTGAGGGAGAATGAATACTGCGAAAGCATGGAGCTGGGTCTCTAATAAAATGTCTCTCTGTTTGCCCACATGGGCATCAAGCCTTAGCAAATAGAAGCGGAGGAGAACAATACTACCTGTTCATGGAGGAATAGTAATGGTTTGAGTCCTCCAAAACAATGAGCTCTGTAATTTACTCCATCTTCCTCCTGAGAAAGCACTTCACATGGCCTGCACCGTGCCAGGTGGTTTGGAGAAAGACTAACTGCTCGGTCTAACAAGGGGCACTTCAGCAACGGGTGTAAAGATACAACAGCTGGGCTGGTCTGGGCTAGTCTCCCAGTGACATGGCCCCAGCCAGCCTTTCCACACCAAGATAAGGATCACTATCCTATTCAACTTCAACAATTCCCCACACCCCAGGCAACAGGATTTTCCAGCACTCACCGAGATGCAGGAGGCCTCCGGACATTGTACGTCCACCCATTCACCAAGAGTTATACATCCACCCATTCACCAAGAGTTAGGGTTTGGGCTTGTTCTCTAACCAAGTCCTGCATCTAAAGCACTTTCTGGGAGCAAGACTTACTATGCTGTCCATCAAAAGGAAGAAGGAGGGATCAACGGGCAGCATGCCTAAAGGAACAATTGCAGCCTCAAGTTAAAGACTCAACAGTCCGGAAACATTTAGGGGTAGAGAGGGGGCAAAATCAAGAGTCACGCTTTTCCTCAAAAGAAGACACACACAAGAAGGTCAGCAGCACAACAGCAGAAGTAATCGATTTTTTTTTTTTTTAGACAGAGTCTCTCTCACTCTTGTTGCCCAGGCTGGAGTGCAGTGGCACGATCTTAGCTCACTACAACCTCCGCCTCCCAGGCTCAAGCGATTCTCCTACTTCAGTCTCCTGAGTAGCTGGATTACAGGCACTACATTGGGCTAATTTTTGTATTTTTAGTAGAGATGGGGTTTCACCATGTTGGCCAGGCTGGTCTCGAACTCCTGACCTCAAGTGATCTGCCCGCCTCAGCCTCCCCAAGTGCTGGAATTACAGGCATGAGCCACCGCGCCCAGCCTCAAATATTTTTAAAATAGTTGCTGTGGCCCGAAAATGAGTACAGAGACACTAGGAATGCAACAAAAATGTCTGCTGACTCATGCTTTTCACTGGTGGAATAATTCCATTTACCTGGGGCAAACAGCTATCTGGAAGGCTTATCAAGGAAGACAGATCTGAAATGAGAGTGCTACAAAGATACACTGTGGCTGCAGCTCCCTAAGACCACACACACACACACACACACACACACACACACTCTCTGCAAGAGCTCTCCACCAGAAAAGAAGTCATGGAATAATGCAAATGACCTAACAAACCAACATCAACTTGCATGAAAAGAAGGCCCTCCAGCCAGGCTTTCACACTACAGCAAAGGTTTCAAGAGAATCCCTTCAAAGGGTTAAGGCAGAACACTCAAGAACTTTTGGTACCATTGGTTACACCATGAGGTACATCCATATCAACAAGGCCAGGCAGACAGACAAAAATCGTATCAGTCTGTTCTCCCTCCTCTACTGCATTCTGCTGGCATCAGTTCAGCTCCGAGTCTATATTAGTCTATGATTTGTTTAGCCTTTGGATTTAAGAGAATGGAAGAACTACATGAGCAGGAAACAGGACACTCATCAGAAGCTGGGATCTGTCGCCTTTCCCCTCCAGCACATTTAGTGTCGTATATCAACCGGTCCAAGAGAAATCAACATTTCAGGATGATCAGGTCCAAAGTGATACTCTTAGCACCACTCCACATGATTTTGATCCACCAGGAACAACCCTCCAGCTGCCGCACGGCCTCCTCTCCCACCTCTCCCCTTAAGCCTTCCCATTTATGTTGTGCTGCCCATTTTATTTCCAACTCAAGATCCCTCCCTAAGCAAAGAAAAACAGTAGTCAAGCTGGGGTCTGTGTGCCCATTATGCCTGATCAAGAAACTCTTAACAATAAGCACAGGCTTCTCCTTCTTTCCGTATCTCTAAATCATTTCAGCAGCATTTCTTAGGCTTCTCTCTCCTTTGCTCCCCTTCTCCCCCAGTGATTCAACCACCACCACCACCGCCACCACCACCACCACCGCCGCCACCACCACCACCACCACCACCATCACCATCATCATCACCATCACCATCATCACCATCATTATCATCATCTCGGTTGGGGGAGGGGCAGAGAATAAAACACACAAGAGACCTACATATTGACAATTCAAGCTTCAGAATCTCTTGCATTTCCTACCTGAACTGCAATCTGGTGTTCAATCGTTTTGTACGCAGAGTAATGTGTGCTGCCGGACTGAAAATGGAGCTGTAGAAAGAAACCAAATCAAAGCGTTCTGCTTATGTCACAAACTACAAGAAAACATCTTAAGCAGTTTATGAATAGCAGACAAACCTTCCTAGATTGAACTGCAGGCTTGGCATTCAATCAAGACCTGTGTACTTTTATTTGTTGCTATGGATAAGATGATCATAACAATCTAGGGTAAAGTTTTTTTTTTTGTTTCATTTTTTTTTTTTTTAAAAAAAGCACCTATTCAATAAGCAGACAGGGAAGGCGGGGGCCGGGAGTGAGAATCAATGACATGAAAAGGAAAGACAGATGCCCATTAAGATATAAAGGAAGCCAGTGTGCTGAGGGGGAATGCTGAGGAAAAATGAACTGTGTGCTGCAAAAAGTCATCAGAATTGCAACATGTAGGCGAGAGGAAGGATTACGAGAGAAAAAGATTATGAGAAGCCACAAGACTGCAACAAGTACAAGCATCCACCCCGCCCCGTATTTCTAATAACTGGGCCCTGGCTCTCCAATGCAATTCTATTTCTGGGAAAACAAATGTGTCACACAGAATTCAGGGGCCACCCGATGCCTTATATATTCTTTCATGATGACTAAGCTGTCCATCCCAGGCCACCTCTGTCACCTGCACTCTAGTAATCCACACTTCCCCAAAGAGGGGCCAAATACTGCCAAAAAGCCACTCATTTTCTAAGAAAGGACCACCTATTAGGTGACAACTGAGTGAATGTAAGTCACTGATTGACTCAGATCCTCCGCAAGGTCTAAGTCTGTCCTCAGCCTTTCCCTCTGAAGTCCTAGAGACCAACCATCAAAGAAGCAGGTATCCCGAAATAGAAGGAATAGCAAGACTGTTCACTCAAATAATACTTGTTAATTTTGGGTTCCCACCAACTGGGAAAACAAACACCATCTGCTGATTTATTTTGTAAACAATACAATAATCACTAAAGGAGCTCAACAATTATCTGAAAAGGCATTTTTTTTTTTGAGACGGAGTCTCGTTCTGTCGCCAGGCTGGAGTGCAGTGGTGTGATCTCAGCTCACTGCAACCTCCACCTCCCAGGTTCAAGTGATTCTCCTGTCTCAGCCTCCCGAGTAGCTGGGACTACAGGTGCATGCTACCATGCCCAGCTAATTTCTGTATTTTTAGTAGAGACAGGGTTTCACCACGTTGGCCAGGATGGTCTTGATCTCTTGACCTCATGATTACAGGGATTGCTGGGATTACAGGCGTGAGCCACCGTACCCCGCCTGAAAATGTATTTTGATTTGCAATATAGGAACAAATAATGAGGAATCAGATGACCCGGGAAATGGATGTCCACTCCCCTCCTTGCAACAGGCAAATCAACTGCATCTCCAGACATGGATCTGTAGTATTATAACAAACTACAAACTACTGGTATTACTCCTGTGCTATTATTGTCACCAGAATACATCTGTGTTACTAGCACAAAGCGTAATTTAGGCTGTGAGTATCAGATCCAGATAATTTGTATCTTGCTCCGTGGAAGAAAAACAATTCAGTCCACACAGTTTTAAAAAATAAGATGAAAAAAATCACATAAGAACTTTTGAACTAACTCAAAATAAACACAAGGGTAGTAATCAAATAAAAAAAATAGTCTAAATCCATGTTGTTCATGATCTAAGTCTATAAATATCCATTTTAGGATGCAGTGGGCTCTGAGATCATTTTATCTGTTCCAAACAAACAAACAGAAAACAGCACGTATATATTTACAGGTAGATATAATGTAAGTCTGCTTGCCCCAAACAGAATATTAATCAAAATTAAAAGGAGACACAATGAAGTACGTGGGGAAAAAACTCTATACCTGTCAAAGGAGAGTAATAAACCACGCTGCCCTAAAACAATAGATCCTTCCCCCATACACAGCCCTCCATACACACTCAGAAGCAGCATCTAAAGTGGAGTGCTGGCAGGGCGTAGTGGCTCACACCTGTAATCCCAGCACTTTGGGAGGCTGAGGCACGTGGATCACCTGAGGTCGGTAGTTCAAGACCAGCCTGGCCAACATGGTGAAACCCTGTCTCTACTAAAAATGCAAAAATTAACCAGGTGTGATGGTGGGTGCCTATAGTCCCAGCTACTCAGGAGGCTGAGGCAGGAGAATCGCTTGGATCCGAGGTGGAGGGTGCAATGAGCCAAGATCATGTCACTGCACTCCACCTGGGTGACAGAGTGAGACTCCATCTCAAAAAAATAAAGTGACTTGCTGAAAAACAAAGATGACTTTGCACCCTTTGTCCCCCTCTCCTTTTTGTAAAAACCGCCAGTCAGTAAGCAGAGATTGCACTAACTACTGTGACAATTCTGCATCACGTTAAAACAACTTCTGTGCCTGGGACAGGTTTCTCTGCGAGTTTGGAATTCTTGGCCAGAAAGTAGCTCTCGTCTGAGAGGAGGGTTCTCCTTCAAGCAGAGTAGGCAACACTAACAATGTGTCCCTCTCTTTTCAGTTGGTTTTATTCTCTTCTTTTCCAATCGCCTGATTCAGAGCTTAATGGAAACTTGTCCGAGCTTTTCTTCCCACAATCCCTGCAGAGCCCCTAGGCAATCCACACACAGGGTAACCACAGGAATCTTATATTGTCAATTAAAATTGAATGGACACCTGATAACTAAGGATATGTTGCAGAAAAAAAAAATACAGTCACAATCTTATGAATAAATTAATGAAACTGTGGTTAATCCAAATTCAATTTTCACTTGTCCAGTTCCGTTCTTAATCCTTGCCTTCATCATCACCCAAATAACACCAACCAACCTGGAGAGAATGCTGCAGTTAAAACAGTAAAAATGCAGCTGCAAGTTCCTTAAGACTCTAGCAGAGAAACCAATATATAGGACAAAGTTAATTTGACTCTCTCTCTCTCTCTCTCTCACACACACACAGACACACACACACAGATACGACATTCTAACACCCCCCACTCCCCCCCTCCAGCCATGTAACTTCCCTCAGGTGCCCAGTGACACAGAAAACCTCACCCAGCTCACAAACACACCCAGCACAAGCAGCTTATTCTGTGTCTACGTCAGATCTTCCCTCCTAGCCAGTAACCATTGTGCTGGAGAGATTTCCAAGCTACACTTTCTCCAGCTACCGCAACAAGGACTTAAAATATTCCTGTTTCTCTTTTGGGTTCCCACACTCTCTCTCTTTTCCCAATACACTTTTTTTTCTAAAAATGCATACTTTCACTTTTCCCTCCCTTGTAAAACACAAAGTTGTCTTTTTCATTATAGACTAACTTTTTTAAAGGCACAGATAAAAAAAATACACTCAGTAAACCCCTGGCATTCTAAACTGGAACAATCATTTGTCTCTCCAGAAGTTAGAAGGAAGAATATGAGATGGTAGGCTGTTTGTGCTTTGGAATATGAGGGGAAATTGAGAGGTCCAGGACAAGATGACTAAGATATCTGATTTTAAAAACCAGGTTCCCAGGCCGGGCGCGGCTGCTCACGCCTGTAATCCCAGCAGTTTGGGAGGCCAATGCGGGCGGATCACCTGAGGCCAGGAGTTTGAGACCAGCCTGTCCAAGATGGCGAAATCCTGTCTCTACTAAAAATACAAAGAAAAAAAAAAAAAATTAGCAGGGTGTGGTGGTGTGGGCCTGTAATCTCAGCTACTTGGGAGGCTGAGACAGGAGAATTGCTGGAACCCTGGAGGCAAAGGCTGCAGTGAGCCAAGATTGAGCCATTGCACTCCAGCCCGGGCGACAACAGAAAGACTCTGTCTCAAAAAAATAATAATAATAATACAAAAAATTACTTGGGCAAGGTGGCCAGCGCCTGTAATTCCAGCTACTCAGGAGGCTGAGGCAGGAGAATAGCTTGAGCCCAGGAGGCAGAGGCTACCGTGAGCCAAGATCGCTCCACTGCACTCCAGCCTCAGCAACAAAAGCATAACTCCATCTCCAAAAAAAGGCAGGTTCCCATCTGCCTCATCTCTTGGGACTGTCCTGCACCAGTCACCTGGAGTGCTCCAGGACCACGCCACATCATTTCCTCATCCGGCAAACGTGGCTGCTCTCACCCAGGTGTACACCACACCTTCAAAATGGCACCTCCCTGCCTGGAGTACCCAGGGAGTTACCAGATGAGAACTCCAACGTATTTTTCATTTCATTCCTTCCCATGAAGCTCTCAACAAAAATCAGTGACCAAGCCCATCCCCCATTCTACCACTCCCAAATGCTTCAGCCCTCACTTGTCCAGAGGTAGAACTGTGAAGACTCGGCGGTTCACAGCACAGGCTTGCAAAACTCTTCAGCAATGCAAAGACCAATATTTTAAGATTAACCCCTTCCATTATTATTATCACATCTAGATTCCTCATTTTATTTCTCATCACTACTGGGCTCTAAATTTGATGTTTCATATACAAAACATCATAGATACCCAGACATGGAAGGGGAAACAGCTTTTTTCAACCACAGAAATCTCCTCCTCAAAGACAACTAAAACAATTGAAATCCTGTTGGTTTTTCCAGCACTAAGCTAACTTCTAATACGATGAACATTAATTTTTGATGCCTGTTTGTCCTGCTAAATTGGGAAGAGGTGGAACATTTACTTTATTTTCAGTTTTATGAATCACCTGGCTTTCTCTTATATATGTAGATTAAAAACAAAAACAAAAACAAAAACAACAGAGCATTCCTTGGAGGTGTTCTTTGGTCGACTTTCCTCTCTACCTTGTAGATACTATCATGAGCCACTTGAAATCTAATTTCCATGTAATTACCTTAAGAAACAAAATACTTTTTTTAGTATACCTAAGAACTTTCCTTAGGTCATTAGTCATTTGAGCAACCACAGGCCATTATGAGCCCAGCTTCCCCTAACCCACTGCCCCCAGCCCTGTGTTGAGAGCCTTTTACATTTAATGGGAAATAAACTTTTGACCAGGACTTTGGGTGACTGCCTGCCCTTATAAAAAGTACTAAGCGGGGGGCAGGAAGGGGGGCAGCGGCTCTGACTTCAAGAGAAAAGGCAAAACCAGCATTGCCTGGTACTTGAGCTTAAACATTCCTGCAAAGATCTAGACACTGAACATTTGTACCATCCCTAAACAATAACTTCACGACGCCATCCCCCTCTCACTTCCTGGCATTCTCCCTCAGAAATTCTGCTGCAACAAAATGCATGCCTTTAGACACAAGAACAATCTCTTCTACTGTCTCAATGTTCCATCAAATGTCTATTTACCCTCATTAATTTTTCTCTTCCTCAACCTGAAACCATCAGCTATGAGTCAGAGAACGATCATTAACTTTTACAGCTTCTATACAGATCCACCTACTCACATTTGGGGAAAGAAGTATTGACTTGCAACATTGCCTGAGACCAAAATTCTCTAAGAAGAAAAAAGGGGGGAAAGTCGCTTCAAGAAAGTTTTATCTGTAGGTCTCTGGGGAAATGCTCCGTTCATTGTTTTTCCACTTTGTGGTACAAAGTCTTGCAAAAAAAAAAAAAAAAAATGAAGTTGAACTTGGTTATGGTGATAGGCATTTCTGGGTTGATTTTTGAGAAAAACTAGATTATTTTCTTTCAACGGCAAAACATAATTAAAGTTCTTAAACTGGGGGGGGAAAAAAATAAAGTGAATCAAGTTTCTTGCTCTTGTACAAAACATATTTCTAGCATCTATAAAAATACGTGGGCTGAAGTGCTGAGACACGTTCCTAACACAGTATTTTTCATTAAAAGTTGCTACGCTAACACTCTTAAAATGATGCCCCCATCATTACTCCATTAGCAGTCACAGTGCTGCAACTCATAACGAATTAATTTGCATTAATATGGGTTTCATGTGTCCTTCCCTGGGTATGCCATTGTGATTCAGGCTTAATAAAACTGACAGGACAATAACATAGTGCCTTTTATTTCACTTTCCAAAATAAAACAACCCACCCAAAGACCCACACAAATCCTCTCAATTTTTTAAGCATTTTACTAATATATTTTAGTACATCATAATTGGCCCAGCACGAAGGAATCTAGTTATCTTCTCAGTAAATATTTATAGCATCACTCTTTCCCATTCATTCTGCATTTTCTTAGAGAATCTCACTGTAGCCTACATCTGCAATTCATTGACTTTACAATTTACCACATGTTGGGATGGGAGAGGTCTTAGCTCCATTTGAATCACTACACAAATATGCAAGTGATTTATCGGTCTCAAGCTGAAGACTGCATGAGAGGGACTCCACTTTTCCTGAACATTACTTCTTCTGGCAGACCATGAACAATTACAGTGCGTACTAATTAAGCTCTGTAAATGTGCTGTGCCCTGCTAATGCCTACCAGGCCTCAAATTTATTTTCATGATGCCAAACTTTAGGGAGCAATTTTAACTCCTTCAGGGCTGATCCCACTCCTGGCCATTCCTTCCTCCGTAGACCCGCCTGGTTGGGCTACTTCATGACAAAAAGAATAAAATATAACAGGTCGAATTACCAGCCCGAAATCAGATGTGCCTAAGGAAGAAAAACCTATCATGGGAAAACTGAAGAACACCTCGGCTGATAACCCTTTCAAAGATCCCACAGCCCCATCTTTGTAATGAGCTGTTTAGGGATTCACTTCTATCCCTGAGGGCTAGTAAGTTTCTGCATGCCATTGATTAGAAAAGAAAACCTTTCGGCCTGGGTCTTTAAGTTTGGGTTGGATGGAAGGAAGGACCCAGTCAAAATGACAGAGGCATCATCTCTCCTGGCCTGGCAAACACCTCTGAATCCCACTTCCCCCACTATACCGCGCAGTCAGTTTGTAATACACCGGAACAGCCCACTTTTTAAACGTAAATTAAAATGAGTAGGGCAACTGGCCTTCTCTCCCCACACTCCAGTCTCCACCACAGATAATGCCCCACCCCCAAATGTTTACACATAACTGATAGGAAACACATCTGTGGCTAGGTAGAACACCCTGGGTAATGAAGGGACTGCAACCCATCTTTGCTGAGCAAAGCAATAGCCCTTTTTAATAGCTCAGTCCAGGGTCCTCCCACGCCCCTCCAAAAGGAAACTTCCAATCTCCAATTTCAATTCCCCCAAGCCCAAATCTTTGTCCTCTTGTATTATACTTTTCTAATCTCTCTTAGGCATTTATTCTGTCTCCTCTGGCTACTTTTCTGTGCCTCCTCCCCCAGATACCAGCACATTTTTCACAAATAAGCAGCTCTCCTATCCCCCAATGGAAACCTCGATTTTTTCCCCTCACCTATTACATTCTTTTAATCAACTCTCTTCACCTCACCTTACTTTTTTTAAAAACTCTCACGTTAACTAGTGTGCTATGTAATGTGTATATTTTCCCTTCCAGCTCAGGGGAGCATTATATAAATTAAAGAACTATCTCCCATACTAGGTTTCTTTATGTATTCTTGGGGAAAATGCACAATATAGGCAATGTAGTCTCAAAAAAAAAAAAAGTGGGGGTGTTGGGGGGATTAAGAAAAGAGAAAGGGAAAAGGGAGAAAAGGGGAAAGAAACAAACACCTAGAGCAACTTTGCTTTTGAAAAAGGCATTTGTGCACGGCCCCCACTGAATTTCCATTCCTGAAAGTGCTCTTTATAAATGTGTATAACAATAGCCTAGAGGAAATGTACAAGTCAGCTGCCAAAGGAGTGGTGTCTGTCTCAGTAAACTCAGATTGCACAGGTGGGGTCAGTGGAGAAGGGAGGGCAGCATTTGCGTTGGGATACCCCCCCATCTCATTGCTTATAATTAGTGAGAGAAATTTGAGCTACTGCCAATGTCTGCGGACCTTGAATATTATAAGGCCAACGTGGCGTCAAATATCTTAACATTCATAAGTGTTATGGGCCGTAAATAAAGCCTGTGGATTTATGACCTGGTGGTACGCTTGCCAGCAAAAGACTGGGGCACATTTCTTTCAGCAGACCTGTCGAGGTGCAAGTTTGCCTTTGGTTGTAAAATTAACCATTTCCTTCACAAATGTGCTCAATTATAAGTCAGAGTTGAAGATTGACTTACATGGTTGCCAATATTCACTCCCAAAAGAAACTCAGATGCCCACATCACACAAACACACCCCTTCGAAAATAAGACCCTCAAGAATTTGGTTCGGCCTCCTTCTCCCAACTTTGAAATGTGTCACCTCAAAAGAATTATAAATGCAGTCAAAGATATTATCTAATGCCACTCATCAAGACTAAAAAGCTTACACCCACTTCCCTGGAAAGTGCTTATTTTTTATTTGGCAACTCCATCGTTTAAAAACAAACAAACAAAAAAGAATAAATCACTCCTTGCCTGAAATCTCCTCCCTTCCCCCAATATAATGTCATCTACTTCCTGTGCAGGAGAGAGCATTTGCTAAACCCAGGTTGTCTCATACTTAACTGCCAATAAACCAACTTCCACATAACTTCCAGACAGCTGGGGGAAAGGTCCTCGGAGTTTTAGTCATGGTCCAGAAACACGCGTCCACACAAAAATGTGCAGCTGTCCTTTCTCTACAGTGCATTTTTAATGTGATTCGGGGGGGGCCTGTTATGAAACATCTGACAAAATGTAAAATCCTCTTAGATACCTTCTAGTTTACCCACTGCACGTGTGTAAGAGAAGTTGCATCAGGATTTCTCCACCGAGAAATCTAGGCACTTTCTGCACACAGCCAGGGGCACCTCATGGGATGTAAGGAGGCATTCAAAACCTGGAAAGACTTCCACTGTAATCTTTAAAAGCACAGCCTCTGGTGCAACTATTAAAATGCTAGTTTTCTAAAGCAAATATTTTTTTTAATGGCGTGCAGAACTCCAGCGATCCAGCAGTGCAAACAGAACAGCATTCTTGATCTGCAAAGCCCCCCGGAAACCTTCCGGTAACTTTTTCACAGCTTGCTAAGAAACAGAAAGCTGACCAACTTCCAGCAGTGACTCTAAATGAAATCCCTATCAGTAAAATTAAAATCAAGGTGAAGAACTCCTAGCAAGAATGAGGATTGTTTTCCTCATTCCTCCTCAATCAGACACGGAGGGCATCAGTCAAAGCTCCTTCCCTTAAACAGTCAAAGTTTCCAAAAACACGTCTTCCAGATAAGCTCGTTCGTTAGGTTCCCAAATGCCTAGTTTGTTTCTGGGGTTTCAGAAAGTTTCAGTATCAACAAAGTGGAAAGCCCTGGCATATTTAATTTATAATCATTACAATATGACAATATGACTTATTGGGTGAATGTTGAGCCTATAATCCATACTGCAGACATTAAACCCTAACCTATAAAGATTAGCATGGAATTAATACGGCTGCATTGAGATTGAAATCTAAACATGTTCGCCATAAATATTTCTGAAGGAGATGAAAAACAATTAGCATAAATACCAAAGAAGGGCAAGAACACCTGTCTCTTTTTCAGGGCGATAAGCATTTTATTGTTCTCTATTTAAAATGTAATGACCTGTGTAATTACAGTAATATTACATTGTTATGTAGGGGCTTGGAATGTCACACTTTGAAAAGTGTTGTCAAAACAATCAGGGGGTGAGGTAGGGGGGTGGGAGGAGCAACTGGGAAGGACCACCATTAACCCTTCACACTCCGAGGTCTACATCTTTTGTATTAGAAAGGGTTATGTTGTTTCAGTGAGGAGAAAACATCCATTTTTCACAAGCCAAAAAAGAGAAATTGCCCGGCTAAATAAAACCCCAATGAATAGGCCCCTCTTAGTTTCCTTTAAATGCTGGATTCCAAGTTCAAAAATGAATTCAAGATGCAGCTTATTTATCTGTTCAACCTAGTAGCAAACAGCTCAGCTGAAAAGCAAATAACTTTGGATAAGAGAAGATGCAAGGACTCAAATAATCAAGTCCTTAAAAAGAAATTTCAAACCGAACTGGAATTTCAACCACCATATTCCTCTTTCCCCTTTGCCAGGAGGGAAAAAGAAATGTAAAACTACTTTTCCCAATCAACTTTAATAGGTTACAGTAGTCTTATCTTTAGTATACAAATGTTACCACAATTCTAGTATTTGCAGTTCTAACACTTCCCATCTACTTAACTAGACCTCTCCTTAATGCACTTTTGTATCTGAATCTTTTTAAAAGCCATTCCTATTACTGTATCAAAGACTAAATTAATATTATACAGAAATCTTTGTCATTTTAAAATAAAATTATTACTATCAAGCTTTATGGCATCTTCAGCAATTAAAGCATTATTCTTGAGATAATGTATTATTCATCATAAGCCGATTTAATGATACTCTCTAATTCTTTACATTCTTAAATTAAAAAGCAGAAATCAGGGTTCCAGAGAGTTTGCTTTTAAAGATGCAGCTGCTTACAGGTACATCATAAGTAACAGAAAATGTAGCAAAAATCACCACCACCAAGAAGCAAAGGGAAAAGAATAAAGCATACAACGAATTTGTCTTCACACCTTGCCATTAAAAACACACCCTATAAGGCACTAAGAATTTCAGAAGAGCATGGGAAGCCCGCTATCTTGCTATATAATGCCTCCATTCCTCCCGCAGCTGTATCAAATCTGGAATTGCAAGCTGGCCCTCTGATTGAAGACGTCAGGAGTGACACACAACAGCCTACCGTCCTCATTTCCACTGCTCTGCTGACCAGCCTAAATAAATAACTTTAATTTTGGAGCACATAATCTAACCCAGGTAACAGAGAGGAAGGAAGATGTACACAGTGTACACAAAGATGTCTGCTGGTGTTTGACATGTAAATACTAAAACTGCCTACTGAGTTCAGAAATGTCTTCTCAGACTCAACCTGATGTCACAGCACCAGGCCACCCGCTATGTCCACAATTAAAATAACTAGACGCCGTCTATTCCTATAATGCCCACAAAAGCCACCCATCATTGGGGAGCCTTCCTTTCTCACCGGGAAATCATTTATTTGCCTTTAACAATTTCCCTGTTTGCTAATTACAGCACAACACAACTGCTCAAGTTTGAGAAGGGATGGCAAGATTGCCAGCATCAGACAGGGAGTTTAAAAAGAGTCAAGAAAGCTGGCAAGCCCGCCATCAAGGCTCAATATTCAGATGGTTAAGTGGATTTTAAAATAATACCAGGGGAGGTTTCCATCGGAAGGGGGAGGGGAGGAGAGGCAGAAATTCTCAGGAATTCTGTGGAATGTTGCTCGGTCCGGTTTATTGGTAGGCGAATACTGCGATTCTGAGCCAAACGGTCCCGTTTAAGATGCCCCTCGAACTCCCAAGAAAAATACAAAGTAAGCGGACTGTGCCTCCCCTACAGCTGCAAGCCCAGAGCGCGGCCCCTGCAGCCTGGTGGAGCTGGCCCTGCAGGAGGGGGTCGGGCCGAACCGCTCTCCAGCTTCCCAAGCATGCCTGGGCGCCGGGCAGGGGGGGGGAATGATTATTTCTCTTCCCTAGCCATAAAAAATGACCGGTCTAGCATGCCCTTGCCATTTTGCCAGGGCCCAAAAAACAAGTCAAACCTGATAGTTAATATTTTAATGCTTAAAAACACTTGTAGATCTGATCGACTCCCGTCCGGCAAGCCCTCGGCCATTAGCACCGAATCCACGGCTGCTTAACAGTGGGTGCATTCTTCAAATTGCTATCTAGAGTTACCGAAAAAGAAAAAACAAAAGTCGTGTGTGTAAATAAGGGGTATGGGGACTAAACCGGAGGAGGTGTAAAATGACAATCCTGGGAAGCTGGACACAAACGCGTCTTGCGTCCAGAGATTCGTAATCCAGGCTTCTTAGAAGAGGGAGGGAGGGATGAGGAGGGGGTTCAGGGGTGAGGGCAGGGGGCAGAGGCCGGTGGGGGGAGGGGATGAGCCGTTCTTAACAAATGTCAGGGTTGGGCGCGGGACGGACGCTGCAGGAAGAGCCCCCGGAGCCAGGCACCCCGCGCTGCCCTGGGGCCCCCAAAGTTGGCTGGCCGGCGATCGGCGACCCACTCCCTGGAAGGAGAGGCGCCCCGGCCTCCCTCGGCCCCTGCACCTCCTTGAGCCCGCACACCCTGGTCTCTGGCCCCCCTAGGGCCCACGAAGGGCCTACACGGAAGCTGGCGAGCGCAGACCCCGCCATACAACCCAAGGCGCCAAAATTCCCTAGAAATACACAAGTCTGTTCCGAGGAGGCCATCCGGCTGCACACAAACCCAGAACCCGGCCGCAGGGGCCTCCCAGCCCCGCTCTGCCCCGCTGCCCCGCGCGGCCCAGGAGAGCCCGCAACCAGCGCACCGGGCAGCCGAGCCCGCCACGGCGCCCAGGGCGCTCGCGGCCCTGCGGGTTGCCAAAGAAAAGGGCTCCTCAGAGCCTCCAAGTTTGCAGTGGGACCAATCTGGGAAGTGTGACCTTCCAGGGGAAGGAGGAAGGAGGGGCCGAGAGCCCGCGATCGCCACTAGAAAGCTAAATACATAGCCGCCCGTAAGAGAAAGCCAAGGCGCCTCTCCAGGGCCCCGGCCCTGCGCGCTTGCCAGTTCTCAAGTCCAACGCCTGGAGGAAATCCACTCTACCCCGCGCGTCGGGCGCAGCACAGTCACTCGGGGCCCGCAGCGGCAGCCAAGGGGTTAACCGGGGAAAGCCCAAGACGCCACAGAAGAGGGAAGGAAGAGAAGGAGAGAGAGGGAGAGAGAGCAAAGAAAGAGCCACACAGTCATCTTCCCAGGGTGAAGAAACAACCACTGCCACTAAAGGGGGAGGGGGGAACCAGAGCGCAAAAGTTCTTCGGATCCCCCCCACAACAAAGCCCTGCTTGGACAGAGAGGTCTCCCCAACATCACGAGGCAACAAACTGAAAGCAAGAACGTGGCGAAGTGCAAACAAATCCAGTCCACAAAAGGCAGAAAAGTTTGGAGAGTTTCGGGCCGCCTGGGCCACGAGCGGGGGAGGGGAGGGAGGGAGGGAGGAGGCGGGGAGGGGGGAGGCGGGGGAGGGGGCAGGGCAGGGGCCGCATGCAGGGCCCGGCGGGCGGCGCGGGCGGGCGGGCAGCGGGCGGGGACCGGGCGCGGAGGCACTTACGGTTCGGGCGGTGGGCGAGAGCGATCCGTTGGGGAGGTAGGGGCTCGTCAGGTCGGGGATCATGATGAAGGGGTAGCCGGGATACGGTGGCCCCTTAAAGAGCCCTCCATCTTGCCTCTTGGCCGCTAACATGGCGGGGCGGCGAGGGGACGGCGGCGGCCGCGCGGAGCGGGAGAGAGCGAGGAGAAACTTTTTAGAAAGTGCCCCGAGGGGCCGGGCGCCCCGGCCGGGCCGGCGCGGGGCCGGGCCGAGCGGGGCGCGGGGCCGGGGCGCGCGGGAAGGGCGGCCGGCCGGGGGGGCGGCTGCGGGGCGCGCGGGGCGTACTCACCTTCTTCCAAACTTTCCCGGGATTTATCTCGGAAACTTTCGGAGCGAGGCGGAGGCCGTCTTCCGCCTTCCCGGAGGGGTGGAGGTGGGGGAGGGCGAGGGGGCAAACGCCACGCAGAGGGGGGAGAAAGGAGAGAAAAAGAATCGGCGAGGTCGGGGGTGGGGGGGGTAAGAAACAGGGTTACAAGTTTTTGCAATGGTGGCACCGCACGCACACGCCGCCCGCCGGGCCCCGCCCGCCGCCCCCAGCCCCCGATTTTCTCCCCTTTCAGCAACATTTGCCAAGCCCAGGAAACAGATAAAAAACCCCACCAGCCCGAGGGGCTTTTCCTACCTCGGAATCGGAGGAGCTGTTTTGATTCGTTTCTGATTCATTGACTAGAGACGATTTGACATCAGCTAAATCCCTCTCTGCCGAGGAGTTTTCGGAGCTCTTCTCCTCCTGTTCGCCCTCGTCTTTGAAGGAAATCAGTTCGTCGTTGGCGCCTAGGTCATCCCCTCCACCGCCGTTCAGCTGCGGCATTTTTTTTCACCCACCAGCAGCAATTTTGGAAGAAAAATGAAGGTGGAAGAAAACCAAAAAAAAATCACCCCCAAAAAGTTTGGCCCCCCAAAAAAAAATTGCAAGAAAAAGACGAGTCCAAGGTGAACTTTTTTTTCTGCTTGGGGGTCTTTTTCTCCTGGGGGAGGGGAAAGAGGGAGGAGGGGAGGGGGAAGGGGGGGAGATCTTCTGCACGCGTGAGTTTGGGTTTCTTTTTCTCTCGTTCCCAAGGATCCGATCAATGTGCAAAAAAATAATAAATAAAAAAGGGGGGTTAAAAAAAAAAACACCACCAACAACAAGAAGTCAGATATAAAGAGCAAAGGGGGGGGGGAAGCCGAAGATACAGGAGGTGCTCGTGCCGCTCGGATTTGAGTGAGTTGAAGTTAGACTGAGAGCTTTTCAGTTCAAAGGCGGCGCTGATTGACAGATAAAAAAGGGGGATCGAAATCCGGAGGAACGGAGTAGTCTGGGAGCGGAGATTATTGACAGGGCGAGAGGAACACACTGCCTTAATGAGATGCCGGAGGGCGGGGCCGGGTCGGTGACGTGTGCATAAATAAACAGCCCGGGGTGGGCGGGGCGGGGGCGGCTAACAATGATCCTTTCGGGCGCCGGGGAGAGGGAGGAGGGAAAGGAGGAGGAGGAGAGGGGCGGGGAAGCAACGGGGAGACGGAGGGAGGAGTGTGCAGGGGGAGCGGCCTGCGCGGAGTGTATGCGAGCCCGGGATTCTGGGCGAGGGTGCAGGGACTCGCTCCGGGGAGGGGGGCGGTTTCAGAAAGACAATGCGGGGTGGGAGAGGAGGAGAAGGGGGTGGCGACCAAGTCAGGAATCCGAGCCGAGGAAGGCGGAAGGAAAGCCCACTTGGGGGGGCGGGGATGGGGGAGAGGCCCAGAAAAAGTGCACTTTAGAAATATTAGAAATAAGTCTTAAGGGAGGGGGAAAAGGAAGGGTAGAATTGTGAGAAAGTGGTGGCTGGGGGCGGGGTTTGCGGGGGGCGGTGCTTGGTGGTTAATTCAGCAGTAGAATCAGCCACCCTTGGGCGGGATGCGACAGAGGTGGTCAAAAGGAAAAATCAACCCTCCACTTTCGAGAGAGCTTGGAGAAGTGAAGGGGCTGGTCAAAGTTCCTGGTCATCTACAATGAAAGAAACTATTAACCCCTGAGGCCTCTCCTCCCTTTTTTGTTTATTAGTAGTGAATCATGTCATAAAATGTTGAGTCCCACTAGGATAAATATGCCAAAATGACTTTTTATCCAAAAAACAAATACTAAATGTCAAAGACATTAAAAGTATCCTTGAGGAAAAAATATAGGATTCTTTTACATGTAGAGTGGTGTTTTAGTGGGTTGTTTTTTTTTTTTTAACTGACGTTGGAGCTGGTAGGATATGAGCTAGAGTCAAAGTCCTTTTTGACTTCGGAGGTGAAAAAGTTTGGGCGTTAACACCGCCAGGGAAAAATAAAACTGAAAGTTCACCGGGCCCCTGGAATCAGTTGGGCTGCAGTTTTTCTCGAAGGGGGTCTGAAATGAAATCCCCGAAAGACTGACCAAATAATCAAGATGTAGGTGGCTGTGGCAGGAAATTGCTAATCAAATCAATGCTAGGAGACCTCCGGGAGAAGATGGGAAACCTGGGGCTTGAGGCAGGTATTTGTTGACTTTTAGTTACTGGAGGAGGAGCAGACTGATTTGCTACAAAATGGGGAATGGGATTATGTTAAAGAGGGAAAGGCCCGGCTCCCAAAACACAGTGTTGCTGGGTGATACAGCAAGAAGATTCAGTTTTGTAGATATCCGGTAAGAGGTAGACTGGACACTACAACATGAAAAAGAAAAAAAGAAAAAGAAATAAATCAGTAGGATTTAGCAAATTGCCTCCTAGGAGCAGTATTAATCTAGAGTCCAGAATGTAATCCCACCCTTCCCTGAACAAGCTCACCTGCACTTCAGCTGGCCCATCAGCACCGAGATTTCCAAAAGAAAGCAAATTTGCCATGTAATATTTAGAGAGTTTGGGGTTTCAGCAAAACTGTTTTATAGGCTAAGGTCTCAGAAAGAAGACTACTAAAAATAATGATACCGAGATTGACAAGGCCAATGAATTCCCCTGCACTGGTAAAAATTCACAACCACATTTGCACACTAAAGAATAAGATGCAGGCAAAATAAAAATGGGTTGGGGGAGAGGCAGAGGAGAATCACTGTAACTCCCAACTTTAATATTAATCAGAATATCAGAAGTAGAGTGAGAAGGAGTCTGAAAAAAAGTAAAACAAATGTGTACATTTAATCAGACAGGATTGCATAGGATACAAAGCACAGGGCTAATTAGTCTCAGCAGGTAGGACTAAACTTCAGACTTCATAAATAAATAAGGCGGGCGCAGTGTCTAAGAGGGAGAGTGGAGACAGAAAGGGGATTATTTAAAGACACCAAGTAAAAATATGAAGAATGAAATGCTTCACTGTTAAATCCATGTACAAATGGATTTAACAGTTTCCTTTTTTAGGTCTTTTACTTGGTTGCCTTTAGATTTACACATTTAGCGAAATAACCATAGCTTTATACACTTGCTAATTGTCACCTGTATACTTGATATGCCTGAGTCTGTCTATATGCAGCGTAGACTTTCCTAAGGCTCATTTTAGGGGCTTATTTACTTAAACTGGAACATATTTATAGGAACTCAGTGTTAACGGCAATTTCTTTGTCCTGTGTGGTAGTTTTCTGGCTTTTTGGTTTTTTTTTTAATCTAACTCTGGTCTGAATTAAGTTGGATAATGAGGTCTTCTATGTCCTTTATAGTACTACCTGTATAAGAAAATCTCATGAATTTACTGAATTAAAATTTTAAAGAATGTTCTTATTGATTTTACTACACTGGCCTGCATTTTTATCATATCTAAATACCACGGGCTTTCTTCTGATGATGAGTAACTTTACCCATTTTGGCATATCCTTATTTTTCTCATTCAAAGGGAACTCTCTTGAATCTTTCCTTCCTTACATCTCTGATTTAATTAAGCGATTAAAAAGTTGTTCTGTGATAGTGCACGTCCCACATTTAATTTCATTGCTTGGTGCCATAGAAGGGCTTGAGTGGACCAGCAAGATCTCAGAGGGGCCACATCCCTGATGCTCTCCGGGTCCCTCAGGTGATGCCTGAACTGAGGAGGGGAGGGGGTGGCAGAATTGGAGCTTCAGTTGCCAAGCGGCAACATATTGAAAAATACCTTGAATACTATTTGAAAAAAGGCAGGTTGGCCCACAATGTGGATGTGTAATTTATAGATCTGGTGGGAAATTTTAAACAACAGTTGACTTGGGTCCACGTGCTGAGGCAACTTCTCTCTGTGGATACTGATGACTCCTGGTTTATGGGACCAAGAGTTCTGCCCAAGTGACAGAGATTTGAAAAACACAGGAAACCAGACCAGTTCTGATGTTAGCCTGAGTCAAGAGATTTTGCTGCCTTGGGCTCTGCATGTTGGGAGGTGGGTATGATGGTGGGCGGGGGAGCTGTGCCCTCATCCCTTGGAGTCCAGTTTGGTCTCTGCATATTGTTGGGGGAGGGCAGAGAGAAGCTGGGCCCTCACGCCTTGGAGTCCATTCCTGGCGCCAGTTCAGGTCCTGAACTGTAAGTAGCTGTCCCTCGGCCTCCCTGACTTCCACCTCGCCCTCTTCATCCACTGCCCTTCTGCTGCGTCTCTTCTGTTTTCTCCTCTCCTTCAGTCCTCCCCTTGATTAAATCTTTCTCTTTGGATTCGTGTTGATTCCTTAAAACTTAAGTGAGTAGGTTACCTCTTCCAGGGGTGCTTCCTTGTTCATCCCTATCAATGAGCATGAAAAGAGATTCTGGTTTACACAAATCACCTTTTAGGTGTTGATTCCCCATGGGGGAGCTATGGTGAAGCGTTAAGTGCCCAGTGAAATACAGGCATGTGCTGGACAGGGACTGTAGAAATAGGCGGGCCACAGGACGTGTCTCCCAAGGCCCCTTCGCCTTGTCTCACCTGGTGGATGAGATGGTTGGAATGGACTTTTTAAAATTGCCTGTGAATAGTCAAAGACTCCATCATTTCACCCGATGCCCCAGTTATGGCTCAGAGATTCACGCACACCAGCAAAGAAGACAAACCATTTATGAGAAAATACCAAACACTTGTTAACGATCTGTTCAGAGAATATGTGGGTCACTCTGTTCAAAGCCCTTGAGCCCGGAATGCTGTCAGCCCCTGAGGCTTTCGGCTCGGAAGGCTGTTGGCCCCCCAATAGAAAAATAAAAGAAATTAAAAAAAAAAAAAAAAAAAAAAAAAAAAAAGAAGACAAACCATATTGAAAGCTTGACTCTGGAATTTGAGAAAAACAAGGCTAGTCTGTCAGATTTACCCAAAGTGGGGAATACATGTTGACAACCATAATCAGATCCCCCAGTCCCTCGGCAAGATTCTACTAAGTTACCCTTGACAGTGATATGTACATGTGTGGGTGTGTGTATTTGTGTTCCTGTGTGATTTTTCTTTAAAGATCTGGGTTCCAAGATGGATGATCTGTTACCCGCTGTGTTGGACTTATCTATGCCGGGAGTGTGCTGAGGGAAGCCAAAAAAGAATCTGAAAACATAAGGAAGCTATAAAATGGGGAAATGTTTAGAAGCCAAAGTCCTGATTCCACTGTGAGATTTTCTGTTTGCTTTTTGTTCTGCGTGGGTGATGGTTCCTTATTTGGACCTTGAGGAAAGCTACTCCCTTAGCCAACATAGGAACGTTAAAAATTGGACACCCAAGAGTTTTCAAATTTAGCAAGAGGAAGGGTTAGGCAAAAGCACCCACTTCACAGGCATCCTCTATCCCCCCCAATGACTCCGTGAAGAGACTTGGAAAGACACACACTCTCTTCCCTTGAAACCCTGAGGAACACTCTTCTGTTCTGACATTTTTCTGAAGTGCCTAGCTTGATCACCTTGCTTCAGCTAATAACAGGTCCGGGTAATAAAGTGACAATAATACCTGATGATCCAAGGGTTAATGGGGAGATGTATGCATCTGTATAGGGTTTCATCATCTGCTTTCATAAGCCGATTACCACTGCTATGGGCATTTGTGACAGGAACAGCTTTCTGAAAGACATCAGTCGTCCATAAATATACTTTTCTTATTGACAAGATGTCTTTTAACCCTAATAGTAATGGAAGAAGGCCAATAAATGAAACATTTACTGCATAACTTGCTTTATTTTGGGGTGGTGTACAATTCCTTTCTAGCTGTCTCTAGAAGATTTTTTCAGCCTAATTTGCTCCCTAGAAATTTCGCTCGCTACAGTTATACGTCTATGACGTTTTATTGCCTGAAGCCAAGTCTGCATAAGAACTTTCTTAAGATATACTTATCCTAATGCCAAGCTACAGCAACTGGGCTTCTTTATGCTGAATTATTTGTGCTACCCTGATATACAGGGCAGAGACTTCCCAATAGTTATTGCCATAGGGTAGGTCTAAATGTTTCTGAGAAGGGGAAAAGGGGCAGGAAAAAGGTGAAAAAAGTTTCATCTAGGTTGATTTGTAGAAGTCTTTAGAATCAGTAATTGGGTACGTATTTAACATATTAAAATGCCTGAGGTTTTCTTTTGTTTCCTCTTTTTAAAACGGCTTCAATGACCCCACCCTGTCTTACAGAGCATCTTTGCCCACTCAAACCCATTGCTGTGTTCAAAAATGTCACAGATACCAAAGCACCTTCCACTAAAACATGGGCACCTTAAAATGAGGCAGAGACTATGTCCTCCGGCATTGAGCAATCTCACAATTGCTTATGTCTGTTCAAGCGACAGAGCAGGTGAAATTTCAGGAGAGAAGGATGCCATTGTTCCCCCTTGAAATTCATCTCGGTGTGAGGGGGACACACCTGCTTCTGGCCAGAAGCAATATGGGATGGGAGGAGGTAAAAGATCCAGGAGATTCCCAGGTCCATAGTGTGAAGATTTCAGGCTTGGTCCCCACTAGGAATCCACAGCAGCATCAGCCCCAATCTGTCTTGAGAAAAGACTAATCTATGTTGACCGAATCACTTGAGACTGGATTAGAATCAGCAACTCAGTCTCCTCCCTTGCAAAATCCTAAATGTTTCTGCATATTCCAAATTCCAGATTGGTACGAGTGGATTAGGTTTCCTAACAAAACACTCATTTGGATGGGGAAAGGGAAGAAGTTTCAATGAATGAGTTCCGGGATCTGGAGTGAGTTAAGATCTCAGTATAGACAACAACATGCAGCACGCAGTTTAGCAAGAGAGACGTGTCCAGTGAACTGTCATGTCGTCTTTAGCAAACACCGGTGCTTGGTAGCCAGAGGGCATACTATACATACCTAGAGCAGGAAGGGGAGCATTAATCATTATTAAAGATTCAAGGATGCTGAGAGTGAGAGGTTATAATAACCCCCAAACTCCATAAGAAACACGGGAGCCCCTCCCAGCACCCCAACCTATGGAGACATGGTATTTCTCTTTGCCTGTGTCCCCACACACTGAATTTCTAACGACTTCATACACTGTTGGAAATTCTCCCCGTGCTTTTTAAGGGTGGCCAAGGTTCCTGATGGTCTGTTGTCAGCACAGGGATGCAGTTTCCTTGTTCTCGTCCTGCAAAGGGCTCTGCTTCCAAAGAAACCCAAGTCTTAGGCCAGGAAGAACCCGAAGAGGCCTCCTGGGCCCCACCACTTCCCATTCTCCTTCCAATCAATGTGCTTTAGGGTCTGGAGGCCTCGTGATGGCATCTATATGTCTGTGAGATCCTCCTGGCCCTGCCAGGCCCTGCCACCCACCCTAATGACAAAGGTGATGACTCTACCTGGAAGTCAGATGGAACATTTTCTTAGGGAAGGATCTGATATTAATGTCTTTCTTTCTTCTTTGAAGGCACCTCACACACCCCTTTATACAAGAAGCATCTTTTTTTTTGAGACAGAGTCTCTCATTGTTGCCTAGGCTGGAGTGCAGTGGCGTGATCTTGGCTCACGGCAACCTGAGCCTCCTGTGTTCAAGTGATTCTTCTGCCTCAGCCTCCCAAGAAGCTGGCACTACAGGCACACACCACCACACCTGGCTAATTTTTTGTATTTTTATCAGAGATGGGGTTTCACCATATTGGCCAGGCTGGGCTTGAACTCCTGACCTTGTGATCCACCCCCCTTGGCGGCCCAAAGTGCTGGGATTACAGGCGTGAGCCACTGCGCCTGCCCACAAGAAATATCTTTCTAACGTGATCTTCTGGATGGTCATGCTATATTATTGCTGATTACAAAAAAAAAAAGCATGTACTGTAGACTTCTCTTTTTTATGCAATTGTTCATTAAAAACATTTGGGAGGCGGAGGCAGGCGAATCACTTGAGGTCAGCCTGGCCAACATGGTGAAACCGCGTCTCTACTGAAATATATAAAAATGAACAGGGCATGGTGGCGGGCACCTGTAATACCAGCCCCTCAGGAGACTGAGGCAAGAGAATCGCTTGAATTCAGAAGGCAGAGGTTGCAGTGAGCTGAGATTGTGCCACTGCACTCCAGCCTGGGTGTCAGAGTGAGACTCTGTCTCAAAAAAAAATTTTTAAATAAAAATATTTGGAGACATTTGCTTCAAAATGTCAACAGCACCTTTTTCCCCTAGATGATAAAATTTGGGGTAATTTTTACTTTCATTTTCTTTTGTGTGTTTATTTGGTTTGTTTATTTATTTATTTACTTTTGAGGCAGGTTCTTGCTCTGTCACCCAGGCTGCAGTACAGTGGCACAATTCTAGCTCACTGCAGCCTTGAACTCTCGGACACAAGCAATCCTCCCATTTTAGCTTACCAAGTAGTTGGGTCTACAGACATGCACCACCACATCAACTAACTTTTATTTTTTATTTTTATGCATGTATTTATTTATTTAAGACAGAGTCTCACACTGTCGCCCAGGCTGGAGTGCAATGGCGTGAACTCAGCTCACTGGAGCCTCTGCCTCTCGGGTTCAAGTGATTTTCTTGCCTCAGCCTCCCGAGTAGCTGGGATTACAGGCACGTGTCACCATGCCTGGCTAATTTTTTGTATTTTTAGTAGAGACGGGGTTTTACCATGTTGGGCAGGCTGGTCTTGAACTCCTGACTTCAGGTGATCTGCCCGCCTCGGCCTCCCAAAATACTGGGATTACAGGCATAAGCCACCGTGCCTGCCCATATTTTTAATTTTTATTTTATTTTAAGACGAAGTCTTGCTCTGTCACCAGGCTGGAGTGCAGTGGTGCAGTCTCAGCTCACTGCAACCTCCACCTCCCCAGGTTCAAGCAATTCTCCTGCCTCAGCCTCCCGAGTAGCTGGGACTACAGGCGCCCGCCACCATGTCCAGCTAATTTTTGTATTTTTAGTAAAGATGGGGTTTTACCATGTTGGCCAGGGTGGTCTTGATCTCCTGACCTTGTGAGCTGCCCTCCTTGGCCTCCCAAAATGCTGGGATTACAGGTGTGAGCCACTGTACCCGGCCTTTATTTTTAGAGACACTCTGAATATGTTAGCCAAGCTGGTCTCAAACTCAAGCAGTCCTCCCACCTCAGCCTCCCAAAGCCTGGGATTACAGAGGTGAGCCAGTGCACCCAGCCTTTGCTTTCATTTTCATACTTTCCTATGTAGTCTTTTATTATTAGTATTATTTTACAACTAGGCATGGATTATTTCTGCCATCAGAATGGAAGTGATGCTCTATTTCGAGAAATAAATGTTCGAACTTTCTTCCTCTTCTCTTATATCCATACCTCTCACACAAGTTGGGAACATTTTAAGGTAGCCATCATTAACAATGTACCTGATATATAATTTTAAACCTCTGTCAATTTTTACTCTCATGCTTGAATTCAAAGCATGTGGATGACAAAATATTTAATTTCACTCCTTCAATTTAAAAATAAATGATAGGCCAGGTGCAGTGCTTCCTGCCTGTAATCCCAGCACTTTAGTAAGCCAAGGCAGGTGGATCAATTGAGGTCAGGAGTTCCAGACCAGCCTGGCCAACATGGTGAAACCCTATCTCTACTAAAAATTCAAAAATTAGGCGGGTATGGTGGCAGGTGCCTGTAATACCAGCTACTCACGAGGCTGAGGGAGCAGAATCGCTTGACCCTGGGAGGTGCAGGTTGCGGTGAGCCAAGATCGAACCACCACACTCTAGCCTGAGAGACAGAGCAAGACTCTGTCTTAAAAAAAAAAAAAAAAAAGTATAAAAATTTAAAAAAAAGATGAACCCCACTTATTCAAATGTGCTTGGAGACCTGCATGCAGGTTTCACAACAGCAGCATCCTCTGTCCTGTAAGGGGATTGACAGAGTTGGATATTTGTCCCTCCCAAGTCTCGGGTTGAATTGTAATCTGCAGTGCTGGAGATGGGCCTGGTGGGTGGTGTTTGGATCATGGGGGGCAGATCCCTCATGGCTTGTGCTGTCTTTGTCAGAGTGAGTAAGATCTGGTCATTAAAATGTGTGTGGCAACTGAGCGCAGTGGCTCACGCCTGTAATCTCAGCACTTTGGGAGGCTGAGGTGGGTGGATCATCTGAGGTCAGGAGTTCAAGACCAGCCTGACTAACATGGTGAAACCCCATCTGTACTAAATACAAAAAAATTAGCTAGCATGGTGGTGCATGCCTGTAATCCGAGCTACTTGGGAGGCTGAGACAGAAGAATCGCTTGAACCTGGGAGGCGGAGGTTGCAGTGAGCCAAGATCACACCATTGCACTCCAGCCTGGGCAACAAGAGTGAAACTCCGTCTCAAAAAAACAAAAAAAAACAAAAAAAACAAAGCATGTGGCACCCCCCCCCTTCCCATTGACTCTCTTCACCTGCTCTTGCTTTCACCATTTAACATGCCTGCTTCCCCTTTGCCTTCCACCATAATCATTGAAAGTTCCCTGCAACCTTTCCAGAAGCCAGGCAATGTCAGCGCTGTGCTTGCAATTCCTGAAGGACTGTGAGCCGACTCAGCCCCTTTTCTTTATAAATTACCCAGTCTTAGGTTTCTCCTTACCGCAGTCCAAGAACGGCCTAACACAGGGATTATCCTTCCAAAAAGCCCTTCCCTATAGATTGTCCCACTTGCTGCTTAAAACACCTTGTAGAGAGAACAAACATAATCACCCCCATTTTACAGGAAAAGAAACTGAGGCTTCAAGAGATCCAGGGTGACCCAGTGGCCCATAGCTGGTAAGTGGCCAGGCCAGGACCGGAATGCAGGTTTCCTGACTCCCAGTCCAGATCTTTTTTTTGCTCCTGGATTCTGGTCAACCCGACAACAGACTCATCCTCACGATTTTTCTGTGACACCCTAGGAGTATAAAGGGGATCTTAGCAAAATATAAATAGATTTCTTTAAAGTGAAACTCACACCCGGCTACACTGTGAAGTTAACATTTGTCCATCCATTCCTCCCCTACTTAGGCTTCTTCTGGGATCTCCAGAGCTCTCTCCTCAACTTTGCCCCTTCCTCAGCCCCCACCCCAAAACTGCATCCTATATTCTCCCCCAGGGTTTGTCAAGCTTAGCACTATTAATGTTTTGGACTGAATAAGTCTTTGTCGTGGGGGCTGTCCTGTGTTGGGGGGTGGTATTGAGCAGCACCTCTAGTCTCTGACCACTAGTTGCCAGACCCTCCCCACTCCCCCCAGGGTTGTGATCATAACAGATGTCTCCAGAAATTGTCACATGTCCCCAGCAGGTTGTGGGGGGAGGGAGGGTGGAGAGAAATGGTGGGTGGGGAGGGAGAGTATAAAGTCATCCTCACTTAGAGAGCCACTGCTCTACATGGAAACCCCTCTCTGGAAGAAATGTGATTTGTTTTCTTTTCCTTCTTTCCTTCCTTCTTTCTTTTTTAAATTTTATTTATTTATTTAGAGACAAAGTCTCCCTCTATCGCCCAAGCTGGAGTGCAGTGGCGCAATCTTGGCTCACTGCAGCCTCTGCCTCCCAGGTTCAAGCAATTCTCCTGCCTCAGCCTCCTGAGCAGCTGGGACTGCAGGTGGGTGCCACCATGCCTGGCTAGTTTTTATATTTTTAATAGAGACGGGGTTTCGTTATATTGGCTAGGCTGGTCACGAACTCTTGACCTCAAGTGATCCACTCACCTCAGCCTCCCAAAGTGCTAGGATTACAGGCAAGAGCCACCTCGATTGACTGATGATTGATTGATTTGCTTCATCACCCAGGCAGTGGTGCGATCTCGGCTCACTGCAGCCTCCACCTCCTGGGTTCAAGCAGTTCTCCTGCGTCAGCCTCCCAAGTACCTGGGACTACAGGCACGTGCTGCCATCCCTGGCTAATTTTTGTACTTTTAGAGATGGAGTTTCACCATGTTGTCCAGACTAGTCTTGAATTCCTGACCTCAAAAACTGTTGGGATTACAGGTGTGAGCCACTGCGCACGGCCTTAGAAATGTGATATATGTTAGATTCACTTTAGTAAATCAGTTCTCTAACTAGTGAGGGGGGATGCCACAATCCCTTCTCCACACCCCCCCAAGTCCCCCAGACAACCAGGGGCTGTATTAGAATGGTGTGGGAAGTTTTCTCAAACTATGACCCTCCCCTACGCCCACAGTTCTGTTGAGAGCCCATGCACAAGGGGGCATCTTGGCCTCAGCAGCAGGACTGAAATCTTGGATTGTGTGGATCTTGTCCTGTGTGGATACATGATCTTGGGCCCCTCCATAAATCACTCTGACTCTCTTCCCTTATCTGTGGATTGGGGTTGTAATATCGATTGTATGAGTGTTATTATGAGGATTCAGTGAAATAACACCTTGCCTTGATATCTTGATTGTCTTGATTGCCTTGATTGTCTTTCAATGGGGCCGTTTCCCTTTTCTTGCCCCCCCTCTCCAGATGGGGATAGAATCCCAGTATTTAGCATAGTTCTGGCTCCCCGGGAGAGCCCAGTAGACCTTAGTTCTTATCACTGTTATCCTGTCCCTCCCAGTTAATCCTCTCCAGAGCAACTGCAGTATACAAAGGAAAGGTGCCTAAACTCGAATCAAACACATCCCGAATGGTGGCTTTCGAGCCCCAAAGACAAGCTGGACAGTTGTAGCAAAGACCCACTGGGATCTCTTCGTGGTACTATCCACTGGGAGGGGGCAGCCCCACCAAAAGGCAAATCCAACCACCCTCCCCTCCCTGTCCCTTCAGGCAAGTCCCTCCCATCCAGTTAGGGCAGCACACAGATTTCGAAAGCCCCCAAGGCTACATCACAATTGTCTGGTAATTTAATAATCTGCAGCCCTTGGCAAACACTAATTAAGCAAGAGCACAGCTCCCCGTGAGGAAGGCCTGCCATTCCCCCCACCCTTACACCCTGCTTACAAAATGGGATGGCTCCCAGAAGTGGCCTGCTTTGCAATGAAAAGGAAGGAAAGAAGAAAGGCAAGGTCAAAAGGGGAAGAAAGGAACTCCAGGTCCCAGTAGTCCAGTCAAGGCTACTACTGCCTACTCTGGGAAGGACGGTCTTCTTCAGACCAAGGGTCTTCTTTAGTTGTTGTTGTTGTTGTTGTTGTTTGAGACAGAGTCTCGCTCTGTCGCCAGGCTGGAATCCAATGGCGCCATCTCGGCTCACTGCAACCTCTGCCTCGCAGGTTCAAAAGATTCTCCTGCCTCAGCCTCCTGAGCAGCTGGGACCACAGGCGTGTGCCACCACGCCCAGCTAATCTTTGTATTTTTAGTAGAGACAGGGTTTCACCATGTTGGCCAGAATGGTCTTGATCTCTTGACCTTGTGATCTGTCTGCCTCAGCCTCCCAAAGTGCTGGGACTACAGGCGTGAGCCACTATGCCCTGTCCAGACCAAGGGTCTTCTAACATTCATTTATTTATTTATTTAGAGACTGAGTTTCCCAGGCTGGAGTGCAGTGGTGTGATCTCAGCTCACTGCAACCTCCGCTTCCTCGGTTCAAGTGTTCTCTCACCTCAGCCTCCCAAGTATCTGCGATAACAGGTGCACGCCACCATACCTGGCTAATTTTTGTATTTGTAGTAGGGCCAGGTTTTCACCATGTTGGCCAGGCTGGTCTCGAACTCCTGACCTCAGGTGATCCACCCGCCTCAGCCTCCTAAAGTGCTGGGATTACAGGCGTGAGCCAATGCACCCAGCCCTAATTTTTCAACTTGTAGCCAAGGTTGTCAGAAACCCCTTTGAGAATCCAGTTAGCTTTAGGCTGTCTCACCAGAAAAATGCACTGACATTTACATTTTTGCAAATACTTCCTAGACTTTGTATTAAAATCTTCTGTCCTAAATAATCATACGTAACATCTTTGACTTGTTGAGTCTTTACAATTTAAGAACACTTTCTAGTAGCAAAGCAGTAGGGTGTGGAGGTAAACCACGTGGGTTCTAGGATGATGGGTTTGAAGCTGTCAGTGCCCCTCACCAGCTGGTTACCCTGAACAAGGCATTTCACCTCCCCGCACTTCCAGTTTCTCTTACATAAAATGGAGTTAGTAGATGTAGCTCTTAAAACTGTTTCCATCTTACAGATAAAAAAACTGAGACCTGGAAAATCTTGACCAAACTCAATCTAGTCAGTAAGAGCTGGGATTTCAACCCAGGATTCTTGGCTCTTCCTGTATTGCTCTACTTCTCTTTTAATTCTAAGAACATTTTTGTTAGGCCAGGCATGCGTGGGGGCTCATGCCTGTAATCCCAGCACTTTGGGAGGCCGAGGCAGGTGGATCACTTGAGAGAGACCAGTCTGGTCAACCTGGTGAAACCTCTTCTCTATCAAAAATACAAAAATTAGCCCAGCATGGTGGCATGTGCCTATAATCCCAGCTACTCAGAGGCTGAGGTAGGAGAATCGCTTGAACCCAGGAGGCGGATGTTGCAGTGAGCCAAGATCATGCCACTACACTTCAGCCTGGGCAACAAAGCAAAACTCTGTCTCAAAAAATAGTAATAATGATAAAAAACAAAGACATTTTTGTTAGAGTGTAACATTCATATCATAAAGTGCAAAAATTTTAAACATTCACCTTATGAATGTTTACAAATGGACAGACACATCCATGCAACTTACCATCTAGAATATTACCAGAACCACACAAGCAGTCCTTGTGTATCCTCCAAACGGATATTCCCCCCAAAATAAAGTTGCCAGATACAGCAAACAAAAATACTGCATGAATGAATTTTTTTTTTTTAAACAGAGTCTCGCTCTGTCGCCAAGCTAGAGTGCAGTGGTACGATCTCCACTCACTGCAACCTCTGACTCCCTGGTTCAAGTGATTTTCCTGCCTCAGCCTCCTAAGTAGCTGGGATTACAGGCACATGCCACCACGCCCAGCTAATTTTTGTATTTTTAGTAGAGACAGGGTTTCACCGTGTTGGTCAGGATAGTCTTGATCTTCTGACCTCATGATCGACCCGCCTCGGCCTCCCAAAGTGCTGGGATTACAGGCATGAGCTACTGCGCCCAGCCGAAACATATTTATACTAAAAAATGATTTGCTGTTTTTCTGAAATTCAATTTTTTTTTTTTTTGAGACGGAGTTTTGCTCTTGTTGCCCAGGCTAGAGTGCAATGGCGCGATCTCAGCTCACTGCAACCTCTGCCTCCTGGGTTCAAACAATTCTCCTGCCTCACTCAGCCTCCCGAGTAGCTGGGATTACAGGCACGCACCACCACGCTCAGCTAATTTTTGTATTTTTAGTAGACAGGGCTTCACCATGTTGGCCACGCTAGACTCAAACTCTTGACCTCAAGTGATCCATCCACCTCAGCCTCCCAAAGTGCTGGGATTACAGGCATAAGCCACCGCGCCCTGCCCAGAAGTTTTTAGTATTAGTAACCTTTATGGTTATTGCTTTTGTGGGTATATGTGTTATTTGAGAAATCGTTACCTACCCCAAGGGCAAAAAGATAATTCTTCTATGTTGCCTTCCAGAAGAATTTTTGTTTTACCTTTCACATTTAGATCCACTGGACATTTTTTTTTTGTCAATGGTGTGTACCTCCCAATTAATATTTAAATTATTTCTCAGCTTCACAATTCTACAGAATCTATGTTCACGTTCACTAATATCATCATGAGATAGTTCAGTTCAATCCAAAAAAGAATTACAAAGCATCTTCACGTGCCAAGGTATTGTGCTAGATGCTAAGAATTTAAAACTCGAACTTGGCATGGTAGTCATTAATTCAGAGCATCCAGTCTAGTATCTTATGCCACGTGAGGCTCCTGCCAACAGCCATAATATCTTTTCAAAGTCCCTTGCCTTAGAAGCAAGGTCTACTGCGGATTTCCTTTTCAGGCTGAGGCTTGGTGCCTGTCCCCCGGAGTCTGGCTAGGGAGATAGGAGCATGCTCACCAGTGGTACTCCTTTAGGGGATCTCTGAAGGTTCACAGGGAGAGGTGGAAATCTGGTTCCCATGTGCACAGCAGGTCTCTGTGCCAAGTAAGAGCCTACATTCCAGCCAAGTCCATGGTGGAAAAGATGCATTGTCTAGTCACTTGGAGTGACTCGAAATCCCTGGGGCAGCTAAAATGTCAGTAACAGGACAAGTAATAAATTATGAATGACTTTTATGATACCTGATTGTATCATAACTGTTCTGCTTTGCTGGCCTCATTAGCTCTTCCCATGAATCGTCAATCACATTACTAACATCCAGCTACTAATTCGTTCATCTGGGGAAGGTGACGTGGATTCATAAACGTTGCAACCTCACCCACAATTTCTAATATCTAATTCTGTCATCTGGAGACTCAGTGCTGGTCCAGAAGCTAGACCATAAGAAAAGCCCAACCCACCCAACCCACTATCCTTATACCTTGGGCTCTTGAAGGCTCTTTCACTCTGTCTCTAGTAATCACCCAGAACTCCCGTTCCTGGTTTCTGGACCCTTCTGTTGGCCCAAGCAGGCTCCTTTTCTTGGGATGTATCAAGTAGTCGTCCCACTGGACCCAGGACTCCCTTGGGGATGAGAGTTCATTCTGGCTCTTCCTACCCTCGTCCTTCTCAAGGTAGAACGCTCCACCCTCCCTAGGGAGCCCCCAGCCTCTCAAGGTAGAACACTCCACCCTCCCTAGGGAGCCCCCAGCCTCCAACACTCACCGCCAGCATTAATGGTCGTTGTCCCACCAAACCCATCAAAACCTCCACAAGACAAGGGTCTAGACATTGCAGGAGACCCCAGGGTCCCTAGCCGCTCCACGTTCTACTTCACTCTGCTCTTCTTAGTTTCTTCTTTTTTTGTTTTTGAGACAGAGTCTCGCTCTGTCACCCAGGCTGGAGTGCAGTGGTGCAATCTCGGCTCACTGCAAACCCTGCCTTTGGAGTTCAAGCGATTCTCTTGCCTTAGCCTCTCAAGTAGCTGAGATTACAGGTGCACACCACCACGCCTAGCTAATTTTTGTATTTTTAGTAGAAACAGGGTTTTGCCATGTTGGCCATGCTGGTCTCAAACTCCTGACCTCAGGTGATCCTTCCATCTTGGCCTCCCAAAGTTCTGGGATAACAGGCATGAGCCACTGTGCCCAGCTGCAAATTTATTTTTTAAGAATATTTTGATAGCTTCATTTCAATGTAATTGGGCTATGTTTTAATCTTTTGAGGTTTTTTTAAAAAAATTAATTTTAACTGCTTTTTTTTGTTTTTTTGAGACAGAGTCTGGCTCTATTGCCCAGGCTTGAGTGTAGTGGCATTATCTCAGCTCACTGCAACCTCTGCCTCCTGGGATTCAAGTGTTTCTCCTGCCTCTGTCTCCCAAGTAGCTGGGACTACAGGTGTGCACCACCACACCTGACTAATTTTTGTATTGTTAGTACAGACAGGGTTTCACCATGTTAGTCAGGCTGGTCTTGAACTCCTGGCTTTAAGTGATCTGCCCCCCTTGGCCTCCCAAAGTGCTGGGATTACAGGTATGAGCCACTGTGCCCCGCCTTTTTAAACTTTTTCATTAAGGGATAACTGACATAATTAATTACTAGAGATTTAAAGTTGTTATGGACTGAATTGTGTCTCCCCGAAATTCATAGGTAGAAGCCTAACCTCTGATGCAACTGCATTTAAAAATAGAACCTGTAAGGAGGTAATGAAGGTAGAATAAGGTCCTAAGAGTGAGCCCTGGTTGGGCACGGTGGCTCACGCCTGTGATCTCAGCACTTTGGGAGGCTGAGGCAGGCAGATCACTTGAAGCCAGGAGTCCAGACCAGCCTGACCAACATGGTGAAACCCTGTCTACACTAAAAATACAAAAATTAGCCAGGAATGGTGGCATGTACTTGTAGTCCTAGCTACTCAGGAGGCTGAGGCACGAGAATCACTTGAACCTGGGAGGTGGAGGTTGTAGTGAACCAAGATCGTACCACCGCGCTCCAGCCTGGGCGACGGAGCAAGACTCTGTCTCAAAAACAAAACAAAAACAAAACAACAAAAACAGTGGGTCCTAATTGAATGGTACTAATGTCCTTATACGAAGAGGAAGAGATGTCATGAGTGTACACACAGGGCAGGCCACATGGGGACAGAATGAGAAGGCAGCTGTCCACAAGCCAAAGAGAGATCTCACCATACATCAACCCTGGTAGCACCTTGATCTTGGACTTCCAGGCTATAGAATTGTGAGAAAATAAATTACAGGTGTGGGCCGGGCTCAGCAGCTCACACCTATAATCCTAGCACTTTGGGAGGCCAAGGCAGGTGGATCATGAGGTCAGGAGTTCAAGACCAGCTTGACCAAATTGGTAAAACCCCGTCTCTACTAAAAATACAAAAAATAGCCGGCATGGTGGTGCATGCCTATAATCCCAGCTACTCAGGAGGCTGAGGCAGGAGAATCACTTGAACCCAGGAGGCAGAGGTTGCAGTGAGCCAAGATCATGCCACTGCACTCCAGCCTGGGTGACAGAGCAAGACTCCATCTAAAAAAAAAAAAATCCCTGATATTTAAGATACCCAGTCCATGGTATTTTCTTATAGCAGCCCAAGCTGACCGATACATGAGCTAACCAATATAAAAAATGTAGAATTTGGTAAGTTTTGACATAAGTGTACACGCAAGAAATCATTATCACAGTCAAAATGGTGAACATACTCATAACTCTCAAAAATTTCCTCTGCACTGCTTTGATAATCCTCCCTCCACTCCTCCTCAGACCCCCAAATCCCCAGGAAACCACCAAGCTATTTTCTGTTGGTATAGACTAGTTTGCATTTTCTGGAATTTTACATAAACAGAATTATATGGTATGTACTTTTTTTAAAAATTTGACTTTTTCATTCAGCATAATTATTTTAATATTCATCTACATTTCTCTGTGTATTAATAGTCTATTCCTTTAAAAAAACTTTTGTTGTGAGACAAGGTCTTGCTCCTGCCACCAAGCCTGGAGTACAGTGGTGCAATCATAGCCCACTGCAGCCTCAAACTCCTGGATTCAAGCAGTCCTCCTTCCTCAGCCTCCCAAGTAGCTGGAACTACAGGCTTGTACCATGGAGCCCATCTATTTTTTTTTTTTTTGAGACGGAGTTTCTCTCTTGTCACCCAGGCTGGAGTGCAGTGGCAAGATCTCAGCTAACTGCAACCTCTGCCTCCCGGGTTCAAGCAATTCTCCTGCCTCAGCCTCCCAGGTAGCTGGGATTACAGGTGCCTGCCACCACACCTGGCTAATTTTGTGTGTGGGTAGTTTTAGTACAGATGGGGTTTCACCATGTTGGACAGCTTTTTTTTTTTTGAGGAGTATTATGTTGTGTGAATAAACATCACTTTGCTTATTCATTCACCTGTTGATGAACATTTACATTGCTGCCAAACTCCTGGCTATTATTAATGAAATTACATTGAACATTAACATATAAGTCTTTGTATAGACATACACTTTCATTTCTCCTGGGTAATTACCTACTGTGGGATGGCTGGGTCAAACAGTGGCTGTATATTTAACTTATTATGCAACTGACAACATTTTTTCCATAGTGATGTGGCATTGATGTTTCCATAAGTAATGTATAAGAATTCTGGTTGTTCTACATCTTTATCAACACTTGGTGTGGTCAGTCTCTTTGACTGTACATGTTCTAATAAGTGTGAGGTGGCATCCCCACCCTGGTTTTAGTCCAAATTTCCTTAGTGACCAATGATGCTGAGCTTCTTTTCATGTGCTTATTTACAACTTATGTATCTTCGTTGGTGAAGTGTTCACGCAAATTTGTTATTCCTTTCCTTCCTTCCTCCCTTCCTTCTTTCCTCTCTCTCTCTTTCTTTTTCTTTCTTTCCTTTTTCTTTTTAGTAGAGACAGGGTCTCCCTATATTGCCCAGACTGGTCTCAAACTCCTAGGCTCAAGAGTCCTCCTGACTTGGCCTCCTAAAGTATGGGAAAATTTTAGTTTTTAGAGAAGCTTTAGATGTACAGGAAAATGGAAAGAGAGTACAGAAATCCCCATGCTTCTTTATATCTTACACGTACAATTATATGTTGAGACTGGGTGCCTTGGCTCATACCTGTAATCCCAGCACTTTGGGAGGCCGAGGTGGGCAGATCACCTGTGGTCAGGAGTTTGAGACTAGCCTGGCCAACGTGGTGAAACCTTGTCTCTACTACTACTAAAAAAAAAAAAAAAAAATAGCCGGGTGTGATTGCACTATTGCACTCTAGCCTGGGCAACAGAGTGAGACTCTGTCTCAAAAAACATAAAAAAATAAAAATAAAAAAATAAAGTTATATGTTGTAAGCATCAAATATATGGCTTGCTTTTAAAATTTAATCTGACAGTCTCTTCCTTTTGAGAGTTTTTTTTTTTTTTTTTGCCATGGAGTTTCGCTCTTGTTGCTCAAGGTGGAGTGCAATGGCACAATCTTGGCTCACTGCAACCTCTGTCTCCTGGGTTCAAGCGATTCTCCTGCCTCAGCCTCCTGAGTACCTGGGATTACAAGCACGAGTCATCATGCTCGGCTAATTTTTTGTATGTTTAGTAGAAATGGGGTTTAGCCATGTTAGCTAGGCTGGTCTCGAACTCCTGACCTCAGGTGATCCACCTGCCTCAGTTTCCCAAAGTGCTGGGATTACAGGCGTGAGCCACTGCGCTTGGCCAATTGAGGTGTTCAGATCATTTACATTTATGTGAGTATTGCTATGGCTGGGTTTAAATTGATTATCTTGCCATTTATTTTTTATTTGTTATTTCTGTTCTTTGGGTATTTTCCCCCTCTTTTTTACCTTCTTTTGAATGAACTGAACAGTTTTATGATGCCATTTTATCATCTTTGTTGGCTTATCACTGTAACTCTTAGTTTTGTTATTTTGATGATTGCTTTACGGTTAATGGTATATATCTTTAACTTATCACTGTCTACCTTTAAATGATATTATATCTTTTTACATACAGTATGAGAAACTTACAATAATATACTTCCATTTATCCTCATCCAGTCTTTGTGTCATTATGGCCACATATTTTACCACCACATGTCTTATAAACCCTACAATACACTGTTAATAATTTTGCTTTAAACAGGCAAATATCTTTTTTTTTTTCTAACTTTTTTTTTTGAGATGGAGTCTCGCTCTGTCGCCCAGGCTGGAGTGCAATGGCACAATTTTGGTTCACCATAACCTCCGCCTCCTGAGTTCAAGCGATTCTCATGCCTCAGCCTCCCGAGTAGCTGGGATTACAGGCACGCACCACCACCTCTGGCTAATTATTTATATTTTTAGTAGAGACAGGATTTCACGATGTTGGCCAGGCTGGTCTTGAACTCCTGACCTCAGGTGATCCACCCCACTTGGCCTCCCAAAGTGCCAGGATTACAGGCGTGAGCCACCGAGCCTGGCTTCAAATGTCATTTGAATAGATTTACATAATAAGGAAAATGTCAGATATTTACCCACATAATTATGTTTCTGGTACTCTTTATTCCTTCATGTTGATCTGGATTTCCAACCGATACAATTTTCCTTCTGCCTGAAGAATTTCCCTTAACATTTCTTGTAGTATGAATTTGCTGGTGATGAATTCTTTCAAATTTTGTATGTCTGATAAGTGTTTATTTCACTTTCAGTTTTTAAAAAATAGACTATTTTTATTTATTTCTTTTTTTGAGACAGAGTTTCATTCTTGTTCCCCAGGCTGGAGTGCAATGGTGCCATCTTGGCTCACCGCAACATCTGCCTCCCGGGTTCAAGCGATTCTCCTGTCTCAGCCTCCCGAGTAGCTGGGATTACAGGCATGCACCACCACACCCAGTTAAGTTTGTATTTTTAGTAGAGACAGGGTTTCTCCATATTGGTCAGGCTGGTCTCAAGCTCCTGATCTCCGGTGATCCATCCACCTCAGCTTCCCAAAGTGCTGGGATTACAGGTGTGATCCACTGCGCCTGGCTGACTTTATTCTTTAGAGCAGTTTTAGGTTCACATCAAAATTGAGCAGAAGGTACAGATATTTCCTATATGTTCTCCTGCCTCAACACATGACAGCTCTCCCACTGTCAACATCCTACACTAGAGTGGCATATTCATTATAATTGATGAACATACATTGACACATCATTACCAGTCAAATTTCATTGCTCACATTAGAGTCCACCTCCATTTGACAAATGTACACCAGCATGTATCCACTATTATCATTTTACATAGAAAAATTTCACTGCCTTAAAAATCCTCTGGGCTCTGCATATGTATCCTTCCCTCTCCCTCAATATTTGGCAACCACTGATCTTTTTACTGTCTTTATAGTTTTGCCTTTTCCAGATGGTCATATGGTTGGATTCATATAGTGCATATCTTTTTCAGATTGGCTTCTTTCACTTAGAAATTCACATATAAGTTTCCTCCATGTCTTTTTATGGCTTGGCAGCTCTTTTCTTTTTAGTGCTGCGTAATATTCCATTGTCTGGATGTACCACAGTTTATTTATCCACTCATCTACTAAAGGGCATCTTGGCTACTTTCACATTTTGGTAATTATGATCAAAGCTGCCATAAACATCTGTGCTCAGGTTTTTGTGTGGACAAATTTTTCAACTTCTTTGGATGAATACCAAGGAGTATGGTTGCTGGATCACATGGGTAAGAGTTATGTTTAGTTTTGGCCGGATGTGGTGGCTCACACCTATAATCTCAGCACTTTGGGAGGCAGAGGCGGGCAGATCACGAGGTCAGGAGATTGAGACCATCTTTGCTCACACGGTGAAACCCTGTCCCTACTAAAAATACAAAAAAAAAAAAAAAAAATTAACCGGGCGTGGTGGCACACACCTGTAATCCCAGCTACTCGGGAGGCTGAGGCAGGAGAATCGCTTGAACCTGGGAGGTGGAGGTTGCAGTGAACTGAAATCACGCCACTGCACTCCAGCCTGGGCAACAGAGCGAGACTAAGTCTCAAAAAAAAAAAAGAGTTATGTTTAGTTCTGTAAGAATTGTCTTCCAAAGTGCCAAACTGCCTTCCAAAGTGGCTTCCATCCAGTACCAAAATGAATGAGCATCCCTGTTATTCCACATCCTTGTCACCATTTGATGTTTTCAGTATTTTTGGATTTCAACCATTCTGATAGATGTATAACAGTGTCTCGTTATTCCTTTTAAACTGCAGTTCTGTAGCGATGTATGATGTTGGCCATTTTCACAAGCTTATTTGTCATCTTTGGCGGGGTGTTTGCTTTTGTTTTTGAAAGATCTTTTTTCTGACTCTAAACTTCTAACTTATCAGTGTTGTTTTTTTTTCTTTCATTTATTTAAAGATTTTGCTCCACTGTCTTCTGACTTGCATTGTTTCTAACAAGTATTCTATTATTATTCTTATCTTTGTTTCTATGTACATAGTGTGTCTTATTTCCAGCTTCTTGAAAAATTTTCTCTTTATTACTGGTTTTAAGCAATTCTATTACACACTGTGCCTTACTGTAATTTTATTTATTTTGTGTGTGTGTGCTTGGGATTTATTGAGCTTCTTGGACTTTTTTTTTGGTTTGTTTTTTCTGAGACAGGGTCTCACTCTGTCATCCAGGCTGGAGTGCAGTGGCGCCATCTCAGCTCACTGCACTCTCTGCCTCCCAAGCTCAAGGGATCGTCCTACCTCAGCCTCCTAAGTAGCTGAAACCACAGACACACACCACTACACCTGGCTATTTTTTTCATTTTTTATTTTTACTAGAGATGGGGTCTCGCCATGTTTTCCAGGCTGGTCTTGAATTCCTGACCTCATGATCCACCTGCCTCAGCCTCCCAAAGTGCTGGGATTAGAGGCATGAGCCACTGTTCCCAGCCTGCTTCTTGGATCTCTGAATTCATATTTTTCATCAAATTGGAAAAGTTTTTGACCATTATTTCTTCAAATATTTTATTTGAATACTCTAGTTACACATATATTGGACTACTTGAAGTTTTTCTATAGCTCAATGATTCTGTGTATATTTTTTAAAAGTCTTTTTTCCTTTGTGTTTTAGTTTCTATGTTTGTAAGTTCATTAATCATTTTCTGCAGTGTATAATCTGCTGTTAATCTGATCTAATGCACTTTTCATCTTAGACATTATAGTTTTCATCTTTACAATTCTTATTAAGGTTTTTAAAAATCTTTGATGTTTCTACTTAGTATGCTTAATTGTTCCTCTATCTTCCTTAATATAACTTTCAATGTTCCTATTTCCTAATTCTATTCTCTGTATCATTTTTGAATCAGTTTTGATTGAGCGATTTTTATATTCACTATGAGTTGTCTTTCCCTAATTCTTTGCATGCCTGATAACTTTTTATCGCACATCAGACATCGTGAATTTTACCTTTTGGAGTGCTGGATATTTTTGCATTTTCACAAGTACTCTAAATATTCTTGAGCTTTGTTCTAGGGCATGGTTAAGTTACTTAGAATCAGTTTGATTTTTTTTCAGTCTTGTTTTCAAGCTTCGTTGGATGAGAACAGAGCAGCAGTTAGTTTTGAGCTATATTTTCCCAACTACTGAGACAAAATTATTCAGAGTACTCTACCTTAGGCCCTGTGGATTATGAAGTTTTCTACCCTGATTGATGAGAACAGGAACTATTTCTGACCCTATGTGAGTTCTCTCTATTCCTTTTGCTGGTTCTTTTCCTGGTCTCGCATAGTTTCCTCACACACATGCTAATCAGGACTCAGCTGAAGACTCCAGGGAGACCCTCTCCAGATTTCCAGAGTTCTGTGAAATTCTCTCCTCTTTGATATTTTGCAAACTCCCGCCACCTTGGCCTCCCCTCTCTCCCACCCAGCGACACCACGAGCTCCTCATTTTTGTGCCACAGCTGGGACACTATCCATTCAATGAGCTGGGCAATGTCTTAGTGGTCACCTAGTTTATTTCTCATCCCTTGGGGATCAACTGCCCTCTGTTGCCTGATTGTCAATGTTTTGAAAACCACTGTTGCATGTAGTTCATTCGGCTTTTCAGTTGTTTCAGGCACAGTAACTCTGATCTCTCTCACTCCATCTTGGTCAGTAGCAGAAGTCTGCAATCAATCCTACATATTTTATTTAATGCCTTTAAAGCAAAATATGGAGCCTGAGAAAATGTCCATATCCTTCACCAGATGGTCAGAGGGGACCATGACACACAAAAAAGATTAAGAATTTCTGCTCTTGCCGGGTGCGGGTGGCTCATGCCTGTAATCCCAGCTCTCTGGGAGGCCAAGGTGAGCGGATCATTTGAGGTCAGGAGTTTGAGACCAGTCTGGCCAACATGATGAAACCCCATCTCTACTAAAAATACAAAAAAATTAGCTGGGTGTAGTGGCTCATGCCTTTAATCCCAGCTACTTGGAAGGCTAAGGCAGGAGAATCACTTGAACCCAGGAGGCAAAGGTAGCAGTGAGCTGAGATTTCACCATTGCAGTGAGCTGAGATTTCACCATTGCACTCCAGCCTGGGCAACAGAGCAAGACTGTCTCAAAAAACAACAACAACAACAACAACAACTCCTGCTCAGGTAGGTGTAGTTAATATTTTTTTGGCCACTCTCCCTTCCAAGGTGCACAGATTTTCCCTGACAAAGATGGAGCAAGGCCTGAGCTGCTTTTAGGCCCTCAAAACTGGAGTCTGAACATGAATGGAACCATGAACATTGTCTCTGGCAGTCCTGAGCTTCCAAATTTTCCCCAGAGTAGATCTAGGAGGAAATTAGTTTCCACCCTGCAGTTTCTCCCTGGTGGCTGTGTCTCTCTTGCTTCTCAAAGAGAGGTTTGCAAATGTTAGGCAGGGTCTGTGCAAATACGTCATGAAGTTCTGATTTCACAGCAAACTTGGTTATTAACCTTTGTTTTTTCTTTTCCACGCCCTTCCTAAAAATCCTTTCCATCCCCACTGCAGACTCCACCCCATTTTCTCTTCCTTTATAATTAGGGCGTAAGCTTGCTGAACCCAAACACCTTTGCCTGGTGGAGGAATCTATGTGCCCCTAGCAGTGCATGTTTTGTTAATCTGAGTGAAAAGTCAGAACAGGTTGGAGGGCTCCACCACCTCTGACAAAGGAGCTGGAGGCGGGGCTAGCTCCCACATGGCAACTATTCATTAGTCCTGTATTTGTCCTAGTATTCCAGTATTCCAAGTCTCCCCTAATTCCCTTTGGGAGACTGGTACTACCTGGGTTGCTGGGTAGAGACAAATGAAACAAACTCATTAGCATTTGTAAGCAAGTTTGTGGGAGCTGGGCAGGAGGGATTCATTCTATTGAGATGAACGTTGATGCAGCTCCCAAAGTTGAGATCGGCTGCTATTCTAGCATCAAGCTCAGAAGCATCATTCTCTGAATCTCTTTTTCCTGAGTTTAAGGATCCTGTCCCGGGGTTCACACAGCCATTAGCACAGGAGGCTCCAAAATCCAGCCTTGAGTATCCATGCATTTTTTTATTCAACAAATATATGAGACCTGCTGTATTCCAGTCCTTATAATAGGCATTGAGGATAGAGTGATGAACAAAACCCAACAAACTCTACAGTTCCTTTTATGAGGCTTACCATCTAATTGAGAAGGTCGTTGATGGGTGTGTGAGTGTGTGTGTGTGTGTGTCAAAAGAGCACAAAATTACATGCACATATCATATGCATGCACACATTTGTAAAATATAACCATGACAGTCATTGAGGAGGAGTCAGTAAGCATAAACTAGGGGAACTGACCTGGTCAGGGAGCTCAGGGAAGGGTTCTGTGAAGAAATGATAACCCAGCTGAGACGTAAAAGATGAGTAGACTTTAATTAGGGGAAGAGGAGAAAGAGTGCTCCCTGTGGAAGAAATAGAATGTGCAAAGGCCCTGTGGCCTAAGGACGCAGGTATGTGTGGCAGAGTGCATTTTCCAAAGATGGCTGTATCACTGTGTGATACTCCATAGCTCTTCCTACAACATGAGGCCACACTCCCCCATGGAGAGATGAAGGCCTGTGTCTCCTTCAATTCAAGGTCTGTGTCCCCTTGAATTCAAGGTCCCATCGAATCTGGGTTGGGCCTACTACAGATGTGATGCCATGTGACTCCTGAGGCTAAATCTAAAAATGTTCCATCTTGTCTTCTTGGGACCCACCTAGGACCATGCTGTGAGGCAGCCATGTAGCCACATGGAAAAGTCCCAGCTGTCGAGGGGCATTGCCCTCCAGACCAAGCATGAAAAGAACCTTCAGATGACTCCAGACCCAGCCTCTGAGCCACTGCAGCAGATGCCAAGCAGAGTAAGCCCTGCCTAAATTTTAGATCTGGGAGCAAAATAAATATTGCCAGCATCCTTTCAAGCCACTCAGTACTGACATGATTTGCTCTGGTGGCTGCAGACAACAGTGTGTATGGGGAACTCTGAAAAGGCCAGTGGAAAAGGGCATAAGTACCTCTGGGACCTGAGAATGGAAAGGGAGAAAGAGCTGGATGCAGAACTTGCTGCAAGCCCAGGGACTCTAGAAAAGGCAATCCCTCCAGGCAAACAAAGCTGTGGGGCACATGCTTGGCTATTGGAATGAGGAGTGGATTTCAGCCCTCACTCATCTCTCAGTCAAAAGTCCTTATCCAGGGCACACCTACACAATCATACTTAGAGGCCCTGCTAGGCCACACAAAGTCTCAGAGGCTGGGTTAGGGATTTGGGTCTTTATTCTAGGAGCAATGGGGGTTCAGGTAATGGGACCAGAAGTTACTTTTTTTTTTTTTTTTTTTTTGAGATGGCGTCTGACTCTGTTGCCCAGGCTGGAGTGAAATGGCGCAGTCTCGGCTCACTGCAACCTCTGCCTCCCAGGTTCAAGTGATTCTCCTGCCTCAGCCTCCCAAGTAGCTGGGATTACAGGCATCCACCACCACGCCTGGCTAATTTTTGTATTTTTAGTAGAGATGGGGTTTTGTCATGTTGGCCAGGCTCATCTTGAACTCCTAACCTCAGGTGATCTGCCCACTTCGGCCTCCCAAAGTGCTGGGATTACAGGCATGAACCATCATGCCCAGCCCGAAGTGACTCTTACCGCTTCAGTTCAGAGTCTCCCAAAAGACTCAGAAAGCTGCTGTCCACAGATTTCAGGGTCCATTTCCAAGGGAGAGAATGGGGCCAAAAAAGTCAGGCTTCTGATTTTTTTTTTTTCTTCACAGAGTCTTGCTCTGTTGGCCAGGCTGGAATACAGTGGTGTGATCTTGGCTCACTGCAGCGTCTGCTTCTTGGGCTCAAGAGATCTTCCCATCTCAGCCTGCTGAGTAGCTAGGACTACAGGGATGCACCATTGTGCCTGGCTAATTTTTCTTTTTTTTCTTTTTTCTTCTTCCTTTTCTTTGTTTTTGTTTTTGTTTTTGGTGATGGAGTCTCACTCTGTCTCCCAGACTGGAGGGCATTCCTGTGATCTCAGCTCACTGCAACCCCCACCTCCTGGGTTCAAGCAATTCTCCTGCCTCAGCTTCCCGAGTAGCTGGGATTACAGGTGCATGCCACCGTGCCTGGCTGGTTTTTGTATTTTTTTAGTGGAGACAGGGTTTCACCGTGTTGGCCAGGGTGGTGTTGAACCCCTGACCTTAAGTGATCCACCCACCTCGGTCTCCCAAAGTGCTGGGGTTACAGGTGAGAACCACCATGCTCAACCTCTCTATTTTCTTTTCTTTTCTTTTTTTTTTTTTGTATTTTTGTAGAGACAGGGTTTCATCATGTTGCCCAGGCTTGTCTGAAACTCCTAGGCTCAAGGGATCTGCTTGCCTCAGACTTAATTTTTTTGCTTGTTTTTTTTTTTTTTTGAGATGGAGTCTTGCTCTGTCACCCAGGCTGTAGTACAGTGGCTCGATCTTGGCTCACTACAACCTCCGCCTCCCAGGTTAAAGAGATTCTCCAGTCTTAGCCTCCCAAGTAGCAGGGAATACAGGCCTGACCAATTTTTGTATTTTTAGTAGAGACAGGGTTTTGCTATGTTGGCCAGGCTGGTCTCAAACTCCTGACCTCAGGTTATCCACCCGCCTTGGTCTCCCAAAGTGCTGGGATTACAGGCGTGAGTCACCGCACCCAGCCCCTGATTTTTTAAAAAGTATTTTTCATTTTTCAGAGATAGGGTCTTGCTTTGTTACCCAGGCTGGAGTGCAGTGGCACAATCATAGGTCACTGCAGCCTCAAACTCCTGAGCACGACTGATCCTCTTTCCACAGCCTTCTGAGCCTTCTGACTAGCTAGGACTACATGTGTGCACCACCACCCTCCAGCTAATTTTTAAAATTTTTTGTAGAGATGAGGGTCTCACCATGTTACCCAGGCTGGTCTCAAATTCCTGGCCTCAGGTGATTCTCAAGTAATCTGCCTCAGACTTCCAAAGTGCTGGCACTGCAGGCATGAGCCACCGCACCTGGCCAGGCTTCCTCATTCTTCAACATTTCTCTTATCTCAAGGAGATAATTTCTCCTACTTATAGGCTCAACTCTACCTACATACTAATTTCAGTTCTGTCCTAGCCCCTAGAATAGCTAAAACATGGCTAAAAGTAAAGATCAGCCTAGCATCTGGTCCCTTTCCCTTTTTTTAAAAGTTTTATTTTCAATTGATATAGATACACACACACACACACACACACACACACACACACACACACACACACACACACACACGTATATGAAGTAAAATGTGATGTTTTGATACATGTATACATTGTGGAATAAGCAAGTCAAGCTAGTTAGAATACCTATCAACTCAAATATTTATCATTTCTTTGTGGTGAGAACATTTAAAATCCTCTCTGTTAGCTATTTTGAAATATACCATGTTTTTTTTTTGAGATGGAGTCTCACTCTGTCATCCAGGCTGGAGTGCAGTGGCGCAATCTTGGCTCACTGCAGCCTCCTGGGATCAAGTGATTCTCCTGCCTCAGCCTTCTGAGTAGCTGGAACAGACATGTCTGGCTAATTTTTTTTTTTTTCTGTATTTTTAGTAGAGATAGGTTTTCACCATGTTGGCTGGTCTGGTCTCAAACTCCTGACCTCAAGTGACCCGCCTGCATCAGCCTCCCAAAGTGCCTGGATTACAGGTGTGAGCCACTTCGCCTGGCCTACAATGCATTATCATTTGCTATAGTCACAGTGCAGTACATAGAACGCCAGATCTTATTCCTCCTGCTTAACTGAAGCTTTGGACCTGTTGACCGGCATCTTTCCTTTCTCCATTCACCCCACCGCAGCCTCCAGTTACCAGCATTCTGCTCTCTTTTTCTGTGAGTTTGGCTTTTTCAGATTCTGCATGTAATTAAGATCTATAAGCGGTATTTGTCATTCTGTGCCTGGCTTATTTCATTTAACAAAGTGTCCTGTAGGTTCAACTCTGTTCCTACAAATGACAGAATTTCCAGTTGTTTTTTTTTTAAGGCTGAATAGTATTTTGTTGCGTTTATATACCACATTTGATTAACATGACAGGGCAGATATCTCTTCAACATACTGATTTTAATTCCTTTGGGTATACACCCCAAAGCGGGATTGCTGGGTCATATGGTAGTTCGATTTTTAGTGGTTTTTTTTTTTTTTTTTTTTTTTTTTGAGACATAGTCTTTCTCTGTTGCCCAGGCTGGAGTACGGTGGCACAATCTCAGCTCACTACAACCTCCTCCTCCCAGGTTCAAGTGATTCTTCTGCCTCAGCCTCCCAAGTAGTTGGGATTACAGGTATGCACCACCACACCCAGCTAATTTGTTTGTATTTTTAGTAGAGATGGGCTTTCACCATGTTGGTCAGGCTGGTCTTGGACTCCTGACCTAAGGTGATCCGTATGCCTTGGCCTCCCAAAGTGTTGGAATTACAGGCTCGAGCCACTGCACTCAGCAGTGACTTTTTAGTTTTTTTGAGTTATTTCCATACTGTTTCCAAAATGGCCGTACCTTTGCCTTTTCAAGCCCTCATTGTGGTGACTTGGCTTTGAGCCAGCGTCCCAGATACTTTGGATTTAGATTTCTACTCTTATCTTTGCACCTTCTTTCCCTCATTCTCTGTTCTCTATCACTGACCTTCAAGACAATGACTCCTAATGCCCACCAAGACCATGTCCAAGCTCTGGACCTTGACCAGCAGCTCTGCACATGGTGAAGCTGTGTCCAGGACGAGGGGTGTGGTGAATATGCAGTGGCGGGGATGGTGGGAGGCGCTGTGGGCTGTCTACTCAATGGCCATTCTCTCCTATCTTCACTGTAATAGAATCCTGTTGTTGTTCCCCCTTCCCCAAGTGATCACAACCTTTCAGGAAGGTTGACTCCTCCTTGGCCCTAGGGTTGAAATCTAGATGGATCTAAGCCAGTCATGATGGTGTCATTCTTCTTGCCAAATGAATGGTTTGGATGTGGACCCATGTGTTGCGAGGGGAGGTCTGCTGGGGGAGCCTTTCAGAACATTTTCATTGCTCATGGAAAGGAATACCAAAGCCTCACCTTGGAATTCACATGGATTGCTTAAGGGATGTTACCATGTCCCTGCGGCTCTCAGAACTGCAGTGGCCAGCTTAGGCCTAGGTGGGAATCTCACCTAAGAGGACGAGCAAACAGACTGAGGATAACAAAATGAAAAGAGAGAAATACCTGATTCCTTGAAGATATGATTGGGCAGCCAAATTACCAACCATGGAATCACTCTAACTCCAATCTTCTTTTTCTTTTCCTTTCTTTTTTTTTTTTTTTTTCAGACAGGGTCTTTCTCTGTTGCTCTAGCTAGAGTGCAGTGGCATAATCATAGCTCACTGCAGCCTCGATTTCCTGGGCTCAAGCTGTCCTCCCACCCCAGCCTCCCAAAGCACTGGGATTACATGGTGTGTTAGCCACCATTCAGCCCTAACTCCAATCTTCTTGTCATATGAGACAATATATCATATTATTGTTTAAGCCATCTTAGGAATATTTTCTATTACTTATGATTAAGACTTCCTAACTGATACAGGCCCTCCTGTTGTGAAATCCCAGACCATAAACTTCGTTTATTCTTCTACCTGAGGGTACAAGATGAGGAAAAGATGCTAACATTATAAGCACCTACTGCATGCCAGACATTGTGCTAAATGCTCGCTATTCAATCTTCACCACAAGATAGTGTAGTGATTTTAAAACATGGCTGCAAATTCTTTCTTCCCTTCTTTTTTTTTTTTTTTTTTTTTGAGACGAAGTCTTCCTCGGTTGCCCAGGCTGGAGTGCAATGGCGCGATCTTGGCTCACTGCAACCTCTGCCTCCCGGATTCAAGCGATTCTCCTGCCTCAGCCTCCCGAGTAGCTGGGACTACAGGCATGCGCCACCACACCCAGCTAATTTTTGTATTTTTAGTAGAGACAGGTTTCACCATGTTGGCCAGGATGGTCTCGATCTCTTGACCTCGTGATCCACCCGTCTCGGCCTCCCAAGATGTGAGCCACCGCACCCGGCATGGCTGCAAATTCTTTAATGCTTTTTTCATCAAGAGGTAAAGCCTATATCCCCTCTGCTTGGATCTGGATGGTCCTGTGTATATATCTACCAACAAAGTACAGTGAGAGGCTCACTCATAAAAAGCTGTGCCTGACCAGGTGCGTGTCTCACATCTGTAATCCCAGAACTTTTGGGAGGCCGAGGCAGGTGGATCACCTGAGGTTGGGAGTTTGAGACCAGCCTGGTCAACATGGTGAAACTCGATCTCTACTAAAAAATACAAAAATTAGCTGGGCATGGTCCTGGGTTCCTGTGATCCCAGCTACTCAGGAGGCTGAGGCAGGAGAATCGCTTGAACCTGGGAGGCGGAGGTTGCAGTGAGCCAAGATCGTGCCATTGAACTCCAGCCTGGGTGATACAGCAAGCTCCATCTCAAAAGAAAGCTGTGCTGCTTTCTCTTTGCTCTCTGGAGTCACATAAGAAGTTCAGCTACCTTAATACCACCATGCCAGGTAGTCATGGTGTAGTTGTGCTGACTGACAGCACCAGCTGAGTCCAGCTTGCCAGTCATCACTACTAAGGCTCCAGACTTGTGAGTGATGCTCTCTTGAACCCTCCAGAGCACCCTCCCAGCCCACTGAATACCACTAAGTGACATCCATTGATGCCATATGGAACAGAAGAATCTCCCACACAAGCCCTGCCTAGAATTGTGAGATATAAAAATAATGGCTTTGAGCCGGGTGTGGTGGTTCATGCCTGTAATCCCAGCACTTTGGGAGGCCGAGGTGGGTGAATCACTTGAGGTGAGGAATTTGAAACCAGCCTGGCCAACATGGTGAAACTCCGTCTCTACTAAAAATACAAAAACAATTAGCTGGGCATGGTAGCGCATGCCTGTAATCCCAGCTGCTTGGGAGGCTGAGGCAGGAGAACTGCTTGAACCCAAGAGGTGGAGGTTGTAGTGAGCTGAGATTGTGCCACTACACTCCAACCTGGGTGACAGAGCAAGACTCCGTCTGAAAAAAAAAAAATGGCTTTGTGCCCAGGAGTTTGAAACCAGCCTGGGCAACAAACCAATGCCCTATCTCAAAAACAAAACAAAACAAAATAAAACAATGGCTGTTATTTTAAGTCATTCAATTTTGAGATATATAGTTATAAAGCAATACATAACTGGAATTAGTAGGTTTTATAATCCCTACTTTGCAGATAGGAAAGACTAAATCAAAGCTCAGAGAGGCCAGTAAGCAGAGGCAAGATTCAACCTCAGTTTGCCTAACTCCACAGCCTAGACTTTTCCCACTACACTGTAATGGCTAGGCCCTTCCTTGACGCCCAAGCACCATCCCTGGCCTGCTTTCTGCTTTTACCTCAGGCTCACAGCCTGGCTTCATTCTCTACACTTACGGTCTCTGCATGACACCTTTTTCTATACTATTGGACTTTCCAGCTGACACCACCCACTTAGTCCTTCTCTAACTGCCTAATCAGTGGCCTGGCCATGGCCACCTGCCCTACGGGTCCTCCTGTGTTCACCTGGGTGGGCTACTCCGTTATCTTAGCTCAGTCTCTGGCAGAGAGAAGTGCTATGTTCTTCATTTAAACCACACACATGGCCAGATGCAGTGGTTCGTGCCTGTAATCCCAGCAATTTGAGACAGGCCAAGGCGGGAGGATCACTTGAGTCCAGGAGTTCAAGACCAGCCTGGGGAACATAGTGAGACCTGTCTCTGCAAAAAATAATAATAATTTAAAAAATATTAGCTGTGTGTATGCCTGAAGTCCTAACTACTCAAGAGGCTGAGGTGGGAGGATCTCTTGAGCCTAGGAGGTCAAGGCTGCAGTGAGCCATGATTGCACCACTTCACTCCAGCCTGGGTGACAGAGCAAGACCCTCTCTCAAAATAAAATAAACTGCACACATCTTTTTGTTTGTTTTTTTGAGATGAAGTCTCACTCTGTTGCCCAGGCTGGAGTGCAGTGGCACGATCTCAGCTCACTGCAACATCTGTCTCCTAGGTTCAAGCAATTTTCTGCCTCAGCCTCCTGTGTAGCTGGGATTACAGGTGCCTGCCACCATGCCTGGCTAATTTTTGTATTTTTAGTAGAGATGAGGTTTCACCATCTTGACCAGGCTGGTCTTAAACTCCTGACCTCTTGATCCACCCGCTTAGGCCTCCCAAAATGCTGGGATTACAGACGTGAGTCACCGTGCCTGGCCCAACTGCACACATCTACGGTGTGTATGCTCAGTTCCAGATACTTGAACAGGTACTGAGGATGCAAACACTGCGTTCCACCTCAAACAGGATGGACCATGGAAAGCTTATGTTAGATTTGTGAACAGAGACACCCATGCGCCAACAACCAGGTGGACACTGTCCTTTCAAAGAAAGTACGACATTCATTCCAGAGTGTGCCATGTCCCGCAACTCCCTAAAATCTCATCAGTAGTCATCATTTTTGTTTTGTTTTGTTTTGTTTTAACATATGGAGGCATTACTCACTTCTGTCCCAGCCTGATCCACCCACAGAGCTGATCCTCCCCCTCTAAAAGAGCAAAGCTTGATCACCACTGAGGAATGTTAAAAAGGGTAGTGCTGGTACTCAGGACCATTTCCACTCTCTCCTTGGCTCTGCTGTGTTTCCTTTGTCTCCTCTTTTGTTATCATCTGTTCTCTTCCCCCATGTTGCTTACTTCTTTGGGATCCTCAATCCTCAGGTCTTCAGGGCTAAAGACGTACCTGGTTCTTGGATGGCGTCAAGACTCTGGCCAAAGGTAATCTCACACTGACATTTCTTTTGTGCCCCTCCCCCACCTTACTAGACCATAAATGAAAATAGAGGACTTCCAAGACCAAGAAAATCTAATCAGATCAGAGGGGCCATCTATGCCACGAAAACAACTCCCGGATCATTGGACAAACACACAAAATAGAATATGAGTTGCATGGGACTTTTTACATAGAAGTGAGCCCGTATTATTTTATAATCCCAAACAGGACCAAAGGAACAGAGAAAGAAGATAAACATACCCTGGCCCAAATCTGACATCTACTAGTTGTGTGTCTTCGAACAAAATTCCTAACTCTTTTTTACATTCAGTTTTCTTATCTGTAAAATAAAGATAATCACTGTATCTATCTCATACTGTTGTGAAGATGCAATGAAATAATACATAAAGCAAATAGCACAGTACCTGATACCTTGTAAAACCTCAATAAATGGGAGCTATTTATCATCATCATTGTCATCATCACATCACATCATTGTCATTTCATCATGATCATCATCATTATCTTCTTCTTTTTCAAGTTTGTATAATGCATCCCCCTCAGTGCCTCGAAAGTCTTGCATTTTTTACTTGCGATTGAAACGGTTAACTCCCTGGAAGGTGCCTTTTAGTTCCTGGTAGAATGCACCTCTTAGAGCTGGATCAAATGACTTCAGGATTTTTCTTTCCAAGCCAGTAGTTAGGGGCTCTGACTGCCCTACCTACTACCCCAGAAAGGGGTGGGATCCCATTCAAGGAGGAGCCAGGTGGAACTGGATTTCTCCCCTTTGCTTTAGCCCAGTATTTCTTATTTCTCCCAAACAAAGCAAGAGGAAAACTTCCCCAACTTGTAAATACTATGGCTACAAACTCAGGCTATGGCAATGTGCTAAGCAACTTTCATCTGAGGAGGGCACAGAGCCCCTTTGCCTATGACATTGCCTGGCACAGAGTGGCATGCAGTAAATATTGTTGAGCAGATGAGTGAAATGAATGAATGAATGAGTGGATGAACAGAATGACTGTAAGGGCTCATCCAGACAGTTATTTCATCTCCTATAGAGGCTAAGCCACAGATCCTCCTTCTCTCTTCCTGTTCTCTCTCTCTCTTCGCCAGCCTTTCCTTGTTTGCTACTGAGGATAGGTAGGGGCTTGTAAGAGTTCTATCATCAATGGCTATTTTCCCTAGGCCTGGGAAACATCTATTCAAAGCAAATAATTCGACGGGCATCTATCGGATTATGCCAGATAAATGGTACTGAAGAGATCTCAGGTGATTATCAACAGCTGTATACAGGACCACTTAATGCATTACTCAATCTTTGTCAATTGAAAATGCCAATGAATGCATCTTGTGAAGGAGACAACTCCTTTTTTAGACTGAAGCTCAGATGGGTAAGGAAAGGCGGATAATGGAAGGTTCTTACATATCAATTACATTTAGGACAAAGTCTTTCCATCTTTTTTGAGGACTCATGTCTGGGGCCTGAGAGATTAGAATATTAGCAAAGGACTGTCACAAAATCCATCAAGCTGGCTTGTTCTACAGCCAGGTTTTTGTTTTGTTTTGCTTTTTTTCATGAAACAGGCAAAAAAAAAAAAAAAAAAAGTCTCTGCAGGCAAGCCATCAAAGATAGTGGACATTGCTTTGGTTGGAGAAAGTTCTGGCTTAAGCAGTTTCCTAGATGTTGAATAACATAATGCGCTTTGGGGAACGCAGTCAGCTTCCCCTGTTCCTTGGTAGCTGATCTAGATGTGTATTATGCAATTCTGGATTGATATGCTAAGGACTTAATGACCCCTGTCTGCTGCTTTGCAACATCTGAACTGTCTTATTTATGCTTAGGGCTAGATGGCTCATTGTGTATGGAAACACCCTCCTCTCTGAATAAAAATAAAAATAGCCAAATTAGGAGGCTGGTTAACATTTTTCCAGGAATGATGTCAGCTGGGAATCCTGAAGTGTAGATTCTTCATGTATAAAATGACTATAATGATAGAACTGTGTATTTTTAGTTTACAGAGTAATTTCATATCCATTTTTTTTTTCATTTTGTCTTTAAGGAAATGTGGGGGGGAAGGATAACTCTCCTTATTAGTGCCATTTATGAAGAAGGCAACTAAAGTTCAAAACAGGTAAGTGGGGTACCGGGCATGGTGGCTCGAGCCTGTAATCCCAGCACTTTGGGAGGCCAAGGCGAAAGGATCACGTGAGCCCGGGTGTTTGAGACCAACCTGGACCATAGACACCCCTCTCTACAAAAAATAATAAAATTATCTGGGTATGGGTGTGTAACTGTGTCCCGGCTACTTGGGAGGCTGAGGCAGGAGAATCACTTGAGCCCAGGAGTTTGAGGCTACAGTGAGCTATGATGTCACTCACTGTAGTCCAGCCTGGGCAACAGAGTGAGACCCCATCTCAAAAAAAAAAAAAAAAAAAAGCAAAGGAACAGGGAGTAGAAATGGGTGACTCCAAGTCTCATGCTCTTAACGTACTCTTTTTTTAAAAAAAAGTCTAAATGCAGACATAAGAATTCCATTGTGGCAAAGTAAGAGTGTACTGAAAATACATTTTCACCTTCTTTTTACTTATTTACTCATTTTTTTTGGAGACAGTGTCTCACTCTGTTGCCCAGGCTGGGAGTTCAGTGGCATGATCATGGCTCACTGTAGCCTCCAACTCCTGGGCTCAAGGGGTCCTCCCGTGACAGCCTCCCAATTAGCTGGGACCACCAGGCATGCACCACCATGCCTGGCTAATTTTCTTCTTATTTTTTCTTTTTGCAGAGATGGTGTTTTGCTTTGTTGCCCAGGCTGGTTTCGAACTCCTGGGCTCAAGCAATTCTCCTGCCTCAGCCTCCCAAAGTGCTGGAATTACAGCCATGAGCCATGGTGCCCAGCCTCATTTTTACCTTCTCACAAGATGTGACTATAAAAACCACCTGGAAGCCTTTGGCCCTCACCCCCAGAAATTCAGAGAGGCTGGGAGAGTGGCAAGGAACCTGCGAGTTTAGTAAGCTCTGGCTGGTGATTCTCAGGAAAGTTCCTTGGATAATATTTGGAAAGAGTTGTATACCAGCCTTTTTCTTTGCTGACATGATTCAGGACAAATCAAGAATATTGAGTCGTGGGCCAAGCACAGTGGCTCACGTCTCTAATTCCAGCACTTTGGGAGACCAAGGTGGGCAGATCACGAGGTCAGGAGATCGAGACCATCCTGACTAACATGGTGAAGCCCTGTCTCTACTAAAAATACAAAAAATTAGCTGGGCGTAGTGGCATGTGCCTGTAGTCCCAGGTACTACATGGGAGGCTGAAGCAGGATAATCGCTTGAATCTGGGAGGCGGAGGTTGCAGTGAGCCGAGATCATGCCACTGCACTCCAGCCTGGGCAACAGAGCGACATTCTATCTCAAAAAAAAAAAAAAATTTAGTTTCTTCTTATCCTATCTCTAAAGCAACCACCTCTGAAGACCAAAGCTTGCTTATTCCTGAGATTTTTTTTTCCAGCAATTTGTAGGTAGTGACTGTCCTGAAGCTCTAGGCAAATCCAGACTTCAACTGTGTTATACCGTGTTGTCTTACAGTGAGCAAGTAAAAAAGAGACAAACAGCCTGAATACTCTCCATTCGGGGAACATTTACAAACGTACTCAAGAATGCCACCCTGAACAACTAAAATTTCAGACTGTGGGTTGGAATATTGAGACTTTTCACAAGCAAATGGCTGTCTGAATTCTTCTTTACTAGTTGTGCTGGAAATTCTGTGGCCAGATGTCTGTTTTCAGCAAGCAATCATGAACTCTAGAAAGCTAAAGCTGCTGTATGATATGAGTTACTAATTTACTAGATCAATTACCAAAGGGTTACAGTGGTCAGTCAAGAGAAATATGACAGCTAAATTCCACTCTGACTCCAGCCAGACGTTTTTACAGGCCTCATTTCTAAGACCCTGAGAAATTCTGCAGTTCACTTTCACTGATTCCTAAGTCCCTTCTCAATTACCCAGGGAGGGTGGTTACTGACTATCAGCACGCCCTTCCAACTCTGTTTAATAGTTACTTTAAATCATGGTTACTGTGCTCTTAGTTGTGGTTTTAATGTACTTAAAGTGGCAGCTCTATGAATGAAAATAGATCCCTGCCTTTGCAGCGTACAGCGGCGCTTCCCTAGCATGGCTGAGATCAGAATCAGCTATGGAGCTCAGATGCTAGAGACCCACCCCAGACCTAGTGACTCAGAACCTCCCTGGATGGAGCCTGGGTGTGTTTGTTTATTTGTCCTTTTTGTCCTTACTTTTTTTTTTTTTTTTAAGCTTCCTGGGAGTCTCCACCCCGCTCCCCCTCCCCCACCCTCACCCTTAGGAATCACCGATATATTTTTTTTGCTTTTCATGGTAATAAGATCTACCATTTGTGAAGGCCTCTCATGTGCTGGGGGCTTTGCCTGTAACACATCTAATTCCTCTAACAACTCTGTGGGTTAGGAATTATTATCTTGCACATATTACAAATGAGGCAACTGAGGCCCAGAAAAATTTAAGCAAAATTGTCCTGAGTCACTAAATCCAAATCTCTGCTCTTTCTACATGAAAATCCATCATTATGTGAGAGGCTCAGGGATCAGCAAGATGAATTATTTTGCTTAGGAGAGTAGTAGACACGCCACCGGATATTTTTCTGAAAAAAAAATCTCCTCCCCTTCCCCAATTCCCCTCCCTTCCCCTCCCCACCCCTGTTTTCAAGACAGTCTTGCTTTGTAGCCCAGGCTGGAGTTCAGTGGCGTGATCTTGGCTCACTGCAACCTCCACCCCCTAGGTTTAAGTGATTCTTTTGCCTCAGCCTCCCAAGTAGCTGGGATTATAGGCATGCACCACTATGCCCAGCTAATTTTTGTATTTAGTACAGATGGGGTTTCAGCATGCTGGCCAGGGTGGTCTCGAACTCCTGACCTCAAGTGAGGCCACCTCGGCCTCACAAACTACTGAGATTACAGGCGTGAGTCACTGTGCCCAGCCTCCTCCCTGGTTTTTCTTTTCCCTTAGGTCTCAGATAGCATTTCTTCAGGGGCGCTTTTTCTGAGTCCCTAACTCTGGCCAGCTATCCCTTCTCTCTGTATGCCCAGTCCACTCTGTATTGGACTTTACATGTATTGTAACTATTTGTCTACTTCTTTGTCTATTTCCCTCATAAGAGTCTCTTCTCCCAGAGGGCAGATATTCAGACTCACCACCAAATCCCTCACTAGTCATCTAGTTGAGTACCTGCCTTGTTTAAATGCTCAATAAATACGTGTTGAATAAACGGATGAGTAGACAGATAGATGGCCAGATGAACGGATAGATGAAAGGATGGATGGATGATTGATCGTGGTCTGAATTAACTGGCAAGGGAGCAAAAATGAGGATATGACTAAGAACATTTTGGAAGTCTTGGAAGAGGAGAATCACACACAAAATTTGAATCCTTTTAGTCAAATGGGTGAAGATTCAGGGCAAACATAATTTTGTGCATAAATACACAGGCAACTTGTCATGACCCCAGGGGAATATTTAGGTTACAAATGAATGAATTATTTAACTCATCCATTGTTCTTATTCAATAGTCATAAGATGCCACCTTGGTTTTATACAAATCTTTTTCCCCCCAAAGGGGTTAAATCACTCAGCAAAGGACAGAGTTTGTGACTTTCCATTTCAAAGAACTTTCTCAACTCTCTGGTTATTCCAAGTGTCTGAAAAGAAAGAAGGAGGAAGGAAGGGAGAATAAAGACCATCTGTATGGTGAAGTCTGGAAGCTCCCTCACCCTATTGCTCCACAGTGCTTCATATAAAGAGAAAAGGTTTTGAAACAATGGCAGGGCTTCAAGAGTAACAAAGGGCACCTGAGGAAACAAAGCAAAAACAGTAAGAGTGCAATGCAGCAGCGAAGGTAGCATAAATACAGAGGAAGGGAACATAAAAAGGTCTGGATATTAGAGCCGGAAGGAGTTATTGCCCTAGGACCTGGGTAGTCTGTGTAAAAAGAAGAGCCTCGTGATATTATGGGCAGGTGTTCAAGAGCAATAAAAGGCAGATTAAGAAACTCCAGCCCATCGAGGTGGCTCCCGCCTGTAAGCCTAACACTTTGGGAGGCTGAGGCGGGTGGATCACGTTAGCCCAGGAGTTCAAGACCAGCCTGGGCAACATGGCAAAACCCTATCTCTACCAAAAATGCAAAAAATTAGCCATGTGTGGCAGTGCGTGCCTATAGTCTCAGATACTGGGGAGATTGAGGCAGGAGGATTATTTGAGCCTAGGAGGCAGAGGTTGCAGTGAGCCAAGATTATGCCATTTCACTCTAGCCCAGGCAACAGAGCAAGATCCTGTCTCAAAAAAAAAAAAAAATTCCAAACACAGTGTGTGCCTTCACACACACCCATACACACACACACACACACACACACACACACACCCTACCTAGTACCATCTTCATTTCCCTCCCCCACTCTTCCTTAATACTGCATAACAAGGAGTTTAATGTCAGATTAAACCCATTTTGAACATTAGAGTGAAGACTACAGGCCCCCCAAAAAACCAGAGCATTTTTTCCTCATTATCACCTCATTAAGATGCCCCTAAGGCCCTTACTCTTTATATGACAATATCATACAAGGAACAGGTCCTGCTTGCCTGCGATGAAGCATGACTGATATTTAAGACCAACAACTCAAGAGCATTTGATTGCTTTTGCGTTTATTCAGAATGGCACTTTTATGCGAAGCCATAAAGTGGTGAATTTCCTATGCAGGGCTGAGAGTGTGTGAGTTGGGGCAGGTGGTGTGTGAAGGCCTAGGATAACGTAGGGTAGCTCCGAGCATGGCCACCGGAGCCAAAAGGGAGACCACGTGTGACTTCCCTGTAAATTGCTGTGTTCGTGTTGCCAAATCCCATCGCTACCTCTGAGAAAAGGAAAGGAGGAGGAAGTGACGCCAATGAGGAAAAAAGTCAGATAAAAGCAAATTGTCCCTGACAAATATGACTCATACACCTTTTAACCAAGTCATTCTGAGAAAAGGAAGCCATTGTTACTCGGATTTAACCTCTGAGACTACAAACACGGCAATGCTTAGGAGATGAAACTTGATGCAGCGATGGAAGGACTCCCACACACATAAATACACTCTACACAGAATATCCAGTTTTGGCCATAACCTCAAACTCATCTGCCATTTTGACCTTTGGAAGGGAGGAAAAAGAACAGCTGTGACTCCAAGTCACGTAAATTACTGCTCAATCTCCATCAACTCAGCCTGTTTTTGGATGTGGGTAGCGAGTGATTCCGTAGTCTTATGAATGAATACTGCTAGGTAAATGCATCTTCAATTTCCTATACAACTCACCTGTAGTTCCCACATTTGCTTCTTTTATTTAAAAAAAAAATTATTAATATATAATTTATATAATCACACAATTCACCCATTAAAATCATACAATTCAATGATATTTCGTATATTACATTACTACTTTAAAAAATTGCTTCTAAGTTGGCCAGGCGCGGTGGCTCATGCCCGTAATCCCAGCACTTTGGGAGGCCAAGATGGGCGGATCACCTGAGGTCAGGAATTCGAGACCAGCCTGACCAATATGGAGAAACTCCGTCTCTACTAAAACTACAAAAAAATTACCAGGTGTGGTGGTTCATGCCTGTAATCCAAGCTACTAGGGATGCTGAGGCAGGAGACTCGCTTGAACACAGGAGGCGGAGGTTGCGGTGAGTCTAGATCACGCCATTGCACTCTAGCCTGGGCGACGAGTGAAACTCCTTCTCCAAAAAAAAAAATTGTTTCTAAGTTTTCTTATTAGAATTTTCAGTACTGCTACTAAAAAGGGGAAGAAAACAGACATACAGAAGAGAATGACAATAGAAGTAGAGAAGGGAGAGGAGAAAGTGAGGCAGGAACAGAAAGGGAGGAAGTCAATGGCTTCAAAAGAAGGAGTTACCTGCTTCCAGACTTCTTAATCTTTTAGCCGGGATTCAAGAACCAACAGTGTGGCCTGTCCCCCAAAGGCAGCGGGGGAAAGGAATGGGCCTAGGCAGCAGTGGAGAATTACGGAGGAAGGAACTGGAATTGGCTTTGTGGATTGGGGCTGGGGAGAGGAAAAGGCTTCTCAGAGGCTCTAGGAAATCTCGGCCCCTACCCAATTTCCTGTCACTCTGCCGAGCCCTCCCCTACAGGGAAACCAGGCAAGGCAAAGGCAGAATTACAGCTCAGTGACCTGAACCAGGTGCCAATTTTCAACTCAGTCCTTTTCTTGCTTCTCAAAGTGCAGCATTTAATGAGGTTGAAACATCAGATTATGAATAACTTTTTTTTAAATGAGAATTAGGGAAGTCTTTGGGTTATCTGAGACGTATGAAAGTATTAACCTCCGTTCAGCAAACTGTCCTTTATTCACATTTTTCCCTCCGCTGTTGCTCACAAAACTGCACTTTCCCAGACAAGTTCACCATTTGGCATTGGGACCTGTTTGTAACCAGATGGTGTGGATCACCATTACAGCATACAAATCGGCCTGGAGCTTGATTTAAGGACCAGAGGAATCTTTAGGGTAAATGCTTCTGGGAAGGGAGAAGAGCAAATGTCGTGGCTCTGTGAGTGACAATGTGGCTGCTCAGACGGCAATAGACGCCGACGCTCTGCGCACCCCCCCAACATTTATAATGATTAATTCTTTGCCTGGAGACCCACACTGTTTGGGAAGGAAGATGCAGAATGTCTTCTATCCATGCTACTGAAGAGTGGCCTTTTGACTTTCTACAGGTCAATACTTTGTTTTGCTCTCTTCCCAAGGGGGCAGGCGACAGTGGAAAAACAGGTGAAATAAGAAACAGTAGACTGGGCGTGGTGGCTCACATCTGTAATCCCAGCATTTTGGGAGGCTGAGGCAGGAGGATTGCTTGAGTCCAGTAGTTCAAGACCAGCCTGGGCCACATAGTGAGACCTCGTCTCTATTCAAAATAAATAAATTTAAAAAACAACAACAACAACAAAAATGTAAAGCATCAGAAAGAGAACACTATCTTCTGCCCCATGTCATCCTCTTTGTAAGCTACCAAAGGACAGAAAGTAGAGAATGCTATTCTCCAAAATCATAGAATTGTAGAACTAGGAGCCACCTGAGAGCCAGTTGCAGTAGATGCCTGCCATGGTTTCCCAGCATCAGCCTCCTTTCTTTCTTCCTTTCCTCACAGCACCCAGATTCATCTTTGGGAAACCAATGCTCTTGTACTCAGACCTGTGATGGAGCTAACCTGCTCCTGGCTCCAAAGGGTGGACATATAACCCAGACCTGAACAATGGGCATACTCTATCCCTCCAGCCTTAGTAATTCATTTAGGATGGACACATGACTCCCATCAGTCCAAAGATAATTTTTTTGGATGGACCTATTGAATAGAGAAGGTCTATTTCATTTTTTTCTTTTCTTTTTTTTTTTTTGAGATGGAGTCTCACTCTGTCACCCAGGCTGGAGTGCGGTGGCGCCATCTCGGCTCACTGCAACCTCCGCCTCCCAGGTCCAAGTGATTTTCCTGCCTCAGCCTCTCGAGTACCTGGGATTACAGGCATGTGCCACCACACTAATTTTTTTTTAATTTTTTGTAGAGACGGGTTTTTACCATGTTGGTCAGGCTGGTCTTGAACTCCTGACCTTGCCTCGGCCTCCCAAAGTGCTGGGATTATAGGTGTGAGCCACCCACCTGGCCAGAGAAGGTATATTTCTGATGAATTGCCAGCTATAAGGATAATGTTGGGCTGAGCTACTGGAGTCACTGTATAAAGTGGACATAACTTACTATGAAACTGTGAGAAAGAGGCCAAATCGTAGAAACATTCTTTGAGCCCCTGGATCCAGCTATACCTGACACTGACATCATCTCTGAACTTTTCAGTTATGTGAACAGATAAATCCAGTTTGGGGCTTAAGCCTATTTGAGTTGATTTCATCTATCATTTGCAACCAAATGAGTCGTGGCTAATCCATTCCCCCAGGTCTTTCTTTTCACAAACCAAAATTAGAAAATGGCTTGTTTGGCTAGGCGAGGTGGCTCATGCCTTAATCCTAGCCCTCTGGGAGGCCAAGGCGGGCAGATCACTTGTGGTCAGGAGTTTGAGACCAGCCTGGCCAACATAGTGAAAAACTGTCTCTACTAAAAATAGAAAAATTAGCTGGGCATGGTGGTGGGTGCCTGTAATCCCAGCTATTTGGAAGGCTAAGGCAGGAGAATTGCTTGACCCTGGGAAGTGGAGGCTGCAGTGAGCTGAGATCACACCACTGCACTCCAGCCTGGGTGACAGAACGAGACTCCATTTCAAAAAAAAAAAGAAAGCCAGGCATGGTGGCTCACGCCTGTAATCCCAGCACTTTGTGAGGCTGAGCGGGTAGATCATGAGGTCAGGAGTTTGAGACCAGCCTGGCCAATATGGTGAAACTCCGTCTCTACTAAAAACACACACAAAAAAAATCAGCCAGGCGTGGTGGCACACACCTGTAGTCCCAGCTACTCGGGAGGCTGAGGCAGGAGAATTGCTTAAAGCTGGGAGGTGGAGGTTGCAGTGAGCTGAGATTGTGCCACTACACTCGAGCCTGGGTGATAATGAGATTCTGTCTCAAAAACAAAACAAACAAACAAAACAAAACAAAAAAAATGAAAAGAAAAAAAAAGAAAAGAGAATGGCTTATTCAACATCTCACAGGAACATAACTGGAAACTGGACTAGCATCTAAGCCCCTGATGTCCAGTCTAGGGCTCTTTCTAAAAACCTTTTACAATTTATTCTTCCTATTGAAATCATAATAACACAGGATAACCATATTGTATCAGATTTTTTTTTTCTTTTTTTGAGACAGGGTCTCCCTTTGTCACCCAGGCTGGAGTGCAGTGGCTTAATCATAGCTCACTGCAGCCTCTATCTCCTGGGTTCAGGTGATCCTCCCACCTCAGCCTCCCAAGTAGCTGGGATGACAGGCATGTGCTACCACACTGGCTGATTTAAAAAAATTTTTTTTTATCTTTAGTAGAGACAAGGTCTTGCTATGTTGCCCAGGATGGTCTCAAACTGCTGAGCTCAAGCAATCCACCCACGTTGGCCTCCCAAAAGTGCTGGAATTACAGGCCTGAGCCACCGTGGCTGGCCTTTTATCAGATTTTGACAGCAAAGGCCTGTTATGATTGACAGGAACTGACCCCTGCCTATCTGACTGTTTAATTACAGACAGTTATGACTGCCACACCGTTCCACAGGAGAGGGGATCCCAACCAAGCATGGTTCAAACACATTATCCCTTAACCTTTCTTTCTCTAGTGGATGGAGACAGTCTATTTCCTGAACAGCTTGATACCTGGGTCTGAAGTTCACCAACACATATGGCCACGGCTGTGTTGGCTGGTAAGATACTGAAATGTGTCTCTCCTGCCAGGTGTGGTGGCTTACACCTGTAATCTCAGCATTTTGGGAAGTTGAGGCAGGTGGATCGCTTGAGCCCAGGAGTTTGAGACCAGTTTTGTAGAGATGAAACCCCATCTCTACAAAAAATTTTAAAAAATTAAAATTTTTTTAAAATTTAAAAATTGGTGTGTGCCTGTAGTCCCAGGTAATTGGGAGGCTGAGGTGGAAGGATCACCTGAACCCAGGAAGTCAAGACTGCAGTGAGTCGTGATCACGCCACTGCACTCCAGCTTGAATGACAAGAGTGAGACCTAGCCTTAAAAAAAAAAAGAGATAAAAGAAAGGAAATGTGTCTGTCCTGATTAACAAAGAGCCACTGCCCTGAGCTCACTGAGGGTTCCCTGTTCCCCTGCTGCCCTGGCCCCTCCCCCTGGGACCCATGTCCCTTAGACCTCCTGAGTATCCGGTCATTACAGGGCCTAATGCTTGGCTTCCAGGGAAAGGCCATCTGAACCCCACTTCAGCACTATGGCCAGGGTCCCTTCTGATTGGCTATGCCTGTGTCCAAATTTGTTATTTCAAATTTAAAATTTTAGCTCTGTACGCACAAACACACAGCCCATGCCCAAGGGGGGAAACGGGAGACAGAAAGATATAACCTGTTTCCCAGCATGTACCTTCCCATCTGCCCCTACAAAAGCATTGGCTCATGGTGCATTTAACAGGGCAGTAAGTATCGGATCAGGAAGCTAGTATGCCTGGGTGCTAATCCTAGTTCCCACCCAAATCTCTGTGGATCCAACTTAATTTCTCTGCATCCCATGCAGGAGGAGTCAGAGGCACAGTTCTGAGTCCTTGCCCTGTATGAACTCATTCAGTCCTCACCTCTTCAAGGCAGACACTACATTGTCCCTATTACAGAGGAGGAAACTGAGGCAGAGAGAGGCTCAGTTACTTCAGGCTGACTTCAGAGACTTCAGGCTTAATCGTGACATATCACTACCCTTGAGGCCACATAGCACAGTGGTTGAGGCACAGACTCTGGAGTCAGAATACTGTGGGTTCAAATCCTGGCTCTGTTGCTTGGAAGCTCTGTGGCTAAATTATCTCTTGTAAAAAAATAATAAAAAAAAGAAGCTGTATTAATAACAGCGATTGGACATAGTGATGTGTGTTCCAGATATTGCACAGGACATGATATGACAGGGGACATGCTTACACTAAAAAAATCAAATTGAACGGATATCCTAATCTTATCTGGCAACCTTATATAGGAAGTACTTGGCACAGTGCCTAGCAGTTTAGAAATCTCGATAGAGGAGAGGTGTCTCTATTGGGAATGGAACTCTGAACACCCCTTGGTGGGTCTGCAGAGTGATGCTTGCAAAGACAACCAGAATGAAACGTTCTAGGCCACCAGAGTTGATCCAAACCTCGACAGCTGCTTCTGAAGGCCAAGGAGAAGCCCAAGGCCGAATCTGGCTGGGGAAGAAGTGGAACCTGAAGTCAGAGCTTTCTCAGCCTGGGCCCCTGCTCAGGGTTTTGCCGCCCCATGTCACCTGGTGTCTGGTCTGTCTACAGAGCCTCCGGGGTAGTCCTGAGGGCCTAGACCAGGTCCACCCAGTGCCCTCTGAACCCTGGGAGGCCGGTGCTGCTGCTATATTAACAGTTCCTGGTGGCCTCCTGGCCAGGACAGCATGTCCCCAGGCCTTGGAGCACACGAAGTGATCTCTAACTAGATGTTCCCGGAACATTCTGCCGCAGTCACACAGTGCAGGAGGGAACGTGAAAAAGCAAAACACCAAAAATACCCTGGGCTCTCCACGAGGATGAGCAAAAGGAAAGAAAGAAAGGAAAACAGACCTGAAATGGAGGCTGGCACTGAGTTACAGCGGGTTCAAGGGCAAACCTACAAAAAAGGACGGAGGCGCCCATAGGAGCCTCAACTGTTTCTACCATCATCTTGTCAGTCCTTGCTAGAGAGCTGTCCACCCGAGACTCCAGCGCCTTCCAGGCCCTCTCTTCTAGACCCGGCAGCCCTTGGCAGTTCACACTCCTGCAGAGATCTACCGCCCAAGACCTTCCCAGCAGGTCCCGGCTGCCCCCAACAATGTGGGCAGGTTGTCTTAACCACCGACTGCCTCAGTTTTTTTTAAGACGGAGTTTAGCTCTCGTTGCCCAGGCTGGAGTGCTACGGGGCGATCTCAGCTCACCACAACCTCCATCTCCCGGGTTCAAGTGATTCTCCTGCCTCAGCCTCCCAAATAGCTGGGATTATAGGCATGCACCACCATGCCTGGCTAAGTTTGCATTTTTAGTAGAGATGGGGTTTCTCTATGTTGGTCAAGCTGGTGTTGAACTCCTGACCTCAGGTGATCCGCCTGCCTCGGCCTCCAAAGTGCTGGGATTACAGGTGTGAGCTACTGTGCCTGGCTGCCTCAGTTTTTCAATTGGCTAAATTGGAATAACATCATAGTAAAACTCACTCATTAAACTCACAGCTTTTCCTCAGTGTTGCTTAATAACATAGTTGTTAAGAGCACGGGTTTTGAAGATAGACCAAACTTTGCATTCTGGCTTTGCTGCTTACCTTCTCTTTGGGGCAAGTGTGCCGTCAACCTCTTTGTGCCTCAGTTTCCTTAGCTGTAAAAAGGATCTGCTCATACCTCCTGCCTCATTGGATCGTTGTAAGGAACCAGTTCACACATTCAGGTGTTGAGTTCCTGGAGATGCCTCTGAGTTCCCTGGAGATGCAGTATCCAACAGGCAAAGTGTGGTCTCATCCCTGGCGAGTACTCTGGCTCTTATGACGTACTGAGCAATTCCAGGGTGCCTAGAAGCGCAGGAGAAACAGATACAATTGACAATATTCCATGCCTTCCAGGGGTTTACAGTGTGGTTGGGAAAACAGACCATTAAATCATTAGAGAAAAAGATACAAATACTTTCCTATAATTATGCTTCGGAGTGGGTGGCTCCAAGTGTAAAGTGTGGCCTTGGACTGTCATGGAGGGAGGAAGTGTAAGAGGGAGGGTGCAGGAGGCAAGGCTGGGACGCTGGGAGAACATGAGTGGGACAATTAGCTGATGAGGAGACCTTCAGGATGACATACCACCAGTGGCTGGAGGAGAATCCCCCAGGCTACAAAGCAAGTCACCCTTAATTTGTTCTTTTGTTTGTTTTTGTGTATTTTGAGGCTGGAGTGCTATGGTGCAATCTTGGCTCTCTGCAACCTCCACCTCCCGAGTTCAAGCGATTCTCCCGTCTTAGCCTCCCGAGTAGCTGGGATTACAGGCATGCGCCACCACGCCTGGTTAAGTTTGTATTTTTAGTAGAGATGAGGTTTCTCCATGTTGGTTAGGCAGGTCTTGAACTCCTGACCTCAGGTGATCCGCCCACCTTGGCCTCCCAAAGTGTTGGGATTACAGGAGTGAGCCACTGCACCCAGCCACCTTGTTCTTTAGATTAACTTGTTTTGTTTTGTTTTGTTTGTTTTTTGTTGTTTTCAAAACTTTATTCATTTCAAAACCTTTATCAGAGACATGGTTCTGTTCTGGGGTGGGGGTGTCCTTGACACTGAGCTGATGTTAGAAGAAAAAGAATGCCAACCCCCAAGGGCTACCATGACTCTACGTTCACAGGTAGTATTGAATCGTTCAGGGCACCTTCATTCTGGCCACATTTTTTTCTTTTTAAATATCCAATCTCTTCATTTTACAGCCCCAATCCCTGGATAAGAACAATAAGACCAAACCAAGGAGCAAGTCCACAAAAGCCCCACGAGAGGGAAATGGGCTAGGAATACAGGCCTTCTTGGGCTGCACAAGCCTCATTTGAAGAGTGCAGAATAACAAAATACCCCCATCAAAACAAATCAAAACACACACACACAGAAACAACAAAAGTCAGGGATTCTGTTTCTCAGGGTTCCCTAGCCAATGATGTCACTGGTGCCTATTTTATTATTTTATTATTATTTTTTGAGATGGAGTCTGGCTCTGTCACCCAGGCGGGAGTGCAGCAGCCCGATCTCAGCTCACTGCAACCTCTGTCTCCCGAGTTCAAGCAATTCTCCTGCCTCAGCCTCCTGAGTAGCTGGGACTACAGGCGCGTGGCACCAGGCCTGGCTAATTTTTTTGTATTTTTAATAGAGACGGAGTTTCACCATATTGGCCAGGCTGGTATCGAACTCCTGGCCTTGTGATCCACCCGCCTCAGCCTCCCAAAGTGCTGGGATTACAGATGTGAGCCACTGCACCCGGCCTGGCTGATGCCTATTTTAAATGGCACTGTTTGTTTAAGAGATGAGCAGGTGTTCTCCTGTCTTACACCACAAACAAAGCAGAGCCCTGGCCTAGGCTGTTGGGGACAGCCATTAGCAGCCAGACGTCAGAGGCAGGGAAGTCTGAGCCAACCCATTCAGTGTTGACAAGGTTTGCCCTCCCTCCCTCCCTCCCTTCCTTCTCTATTCTTTTCTTTTCTTCCTGGCAAAGCCATCAGAGTAAAATCTGATTAGACTGTGTGTCCAAATAAAAAAAAAGGGAAAATCGAAATCTGAGGGAAAGCAATGAATGGATGTGGTAGGTCCTTTGACCTCCTTGCCCCTCTGTCATTGTCTTCTGCCCTCACTGGTCACGACAGGCACTTCAAGCTCTGGGTCTGGGGGAAGCCTGGCTGGAAGGACGTTAGGGATGATATGGTTTGGCTGTGTCCCCACCCAAATCTCATCTTGAATTGTCGCTACCGTAATTCCCATGTATTGTGGGAGGGACCCAGTGGGAGAAAACTGAATCGTGGGGCCATTTTCCCCCATACTGTTCTCGTGGTAGTGAATAAGTTTCACAAGACCTGATAGTTTTATAAGGAGTTTCTCCTTTTGCTTGACTCTCATTCTCTTCTTCCACCACCATGTAAGACGTTCCTTTGCTCTTCCTTTGTCTTCCACCATTATTGTAAGGCCTCCCCAGTCATGTGGAACTGTGAGTCTATTAAATCTCTTTCCTTTATAAATTACCCAGTCTAGAGTATGTCTTTATTAGAGGTGTGAGAATGGACTAACACAAGGGATAATGCCAGGGACCACTCTCCCAATCTTTCTGAATCAGCAGGAAACGAACCTTACTTCAGGTACCTCAAGCCATGAACTCTATCTCCAGAGAGGTGTCTTTGTATGAGACCTAGAGGGAGACCATTCTATACAGACATGAAGAACTTGTCTTGGTCTAGACAGAACCAGCTTCCCATCCCAGCTCAGCTGCCTCCTCACTGTGAGACCTAGGGCATGACTCTTACCTCTTTGAACCTCAGTTTCCTCATCTGTAAAAAGGGATTATAATACTCACCCCATAGGTTGTTGTGAGGGTTTAAAAAAGAGACCATAATAGTGCAGTTCTCAAACATTCTGATCTCAGGCTGGGAGCAGCGGCTCATGCCTATAATCCCAGCACTTTGGGAGCTGAGGCAGGGGGGATCACCTGAGGTCAGGAGTTCGAGACCAGCTTGACCAGCATGGCAAAACCCTGTCTGTACTAAAAATATTTTTAAAAAATTAGTTGGGCATGGTGGTGAGCACCTGTAATCCCAGCTATTCAGGAGGCTGAGGCAGGAGAATTGCTTGAGCCCAGGAGGCAGAGGCTGCAGTGAACTGAGATCACACCATTGCTCTCCAGCATGGGCAACAGAGTGAGACTCTGTCTCAAAAAAAACAACAGAAAACCCCACAAAAAAAACCCTACAATATTCTGATCTCAGGACCCCTTTACATTCATAAGAATTATTGAGTGGCCGGGCGTAGTGGCTCACTCCTGTCATTCCAGCACTTTGGAAGTTGAGGCTGGAGGATTGCTTCGGCCCAAGAGATTGAGACCAGCCTGGGCTACAAAGTGAGACCCCATCTCTATAATAATAATAATTATGAGCTGGGCATGGTGGCATGTGTCTGTAGTCCTAGCTACTCAGGGGGCTGAGATGGGAGGATTGCTTGAGCCCAGGAGTTTGAGGTTTCAGTGAGTTGTGACTGCGCCACTGCACTCCAGTGTGGGAGACAGAGCAAGACCCTGCCCCCCATCCCCCAAATTATTGAACCCCCCAAAAACCTCACCTTAGAAAATCCTAGAAAATGCATTCTATTGGCCATCAGAGTGGTGACATCCTCTGCCTCATATGTCCTCTGGAAAATTCTATCATATACTTAAGAGAGAGAGTGGGGGAGAAAGCAAGCAATGCTTTAGTTAACGTCATGAAAATGTGATGAAATTGTTTTAAGGACCACGCTACTAGCACATGTAAAGCCATGAACATGCCCGCCACAGGTGGCAGGTCATGGTGCGAAGCGGGCAACTTTTGGGGTCCCAGGAACTTGACATTTCTGGTTAGTGTGGCTGGACAAGCGTACGGGCCTTGAGAACTTGGAGTTATTGGATAAATACTGCTCAGAACACCACTAGCAGAAGGCTTTCCAGCTGGGCTCTCATCAGGGTGGTACAATTCTTCCAGATACTACCTATAGAGAAAGACCCACAGAAGGCTCAACAGGCATGAGGGTAGGCGTGGAGGCATTTGTGGGCAGAGCTTTGAGGTTACTTTTTTTTTTTTTTACCACTCATTTATATATTTTTATTTGGAAATGTTTATATCAGTACAAGGAAACAATTTTGGAGACACTAAATGTCATCAGTTATCATTAGTTTATTATAAAAGAGAGATATGGAAATTATTTACATGATGAAAGACTTCAGAACTTCAGTGGAATGGGCAGCTTCACGTTGATGCCATTTCAATAGTGAGTTATTTCAGTCTACGTACTTTCCAAGAATGTCACCATCCCTAAATAGGAAATAATCCTTGTCATCTAGAACTACTTTGGTGCCTCCATATTCTGGGAGAAGAACTTATCTCCAACTTTCACGCTAACTGGTTGAATCTCTCCACCCTTTCCTTTAGAACCCGATCCAACAGCGACTACTGTTGCTTGCAATACTTTTCCTTGAGATTTTTCTGGAAGCATAATGCCTCCTTTGGTTACAGTTTCAGCAGCACTCCTTTCAACCAATACTCGGTCAAAGAGTGGGAGAAACTTTCTAAACGCCTGTCCTGCCATGACTCCCTCCGCCTGAGACTCGTACTCTGCTCTGGCGCACCGCGGCAAGGAGAGACCCGCGATACGGCCCTCGCGACACGTGAAAAGGCCCTGAGGTTACTTTTAAAGTTCCTGTTGTCACACCGTGAGGGGATGATATGTGCAATCTAGGCCCTCACTCGTACATCCCGTAAAGCAAGCTAAAAGAGAAAAGCAACCAACAAGGCTTTGAGGGCTTTCAAATGAACCGAGATTTCATGTCAGTTTCCTCTTATGTAAAGCAGAGACAATGTTTCCCTCCAGAGTGGCTGTGAGAATTCAATGAGACACCCTTGGTGAGAAGAGCAAATTGTGCAGAGAGGAAGGAAATACTATTGGTCACCTGATGTTTATTGACAGGGTCTCTCTCCATCTGCCAAATTCAATGTGTCGTGTTAGCTGACTTCTTAGGGATTTACTGAATTTGTACACTTGATGCTGTGTTCAAGAAGGCAGGAGTGAAGCGAATGTGCCTTGTCCTTTTCTTGGAGGGATCTGCACTATCCTTCCACAGCCAAGGCAGCCCAGGCAGCTCCTGATGCACGCCAGGCACTTGTCTAGAAGGGCTGCCCTCCCTCCTTCTCCTCTGCCTATCCTTCATCTCAAGACAAACTTGCTCCTAAGAAGAGTTCAGCCGTGGTCTGTTTCTTGGGCCTGCACTGATCTCACCAGCTTCTAGGGCTTTCTCTTCCTGGGTCCCAGGTTGCCATCTGTCAAGTGGCCTGGTGACCACCCAGGGTAGAGGCCTGCCTGGTCCTAACAAGGTGCTGTCATTAACATCTCCTGCAGCATAGAAGAGCCCCTATCCCAAATGTAATTACCAGCTCTTACAGTGTGAGTGGAGGCAGGATGGATGAGAAGCAAAATACATAAGGGATGCAAGAGTCACCCTTCCCAGAGTAGAGAAGGAAGGACAAGACCTGGATGCCCCGGGATGATATTAATGACACTAACCACTGCCTCCTCCACATTTTGAATTTTTCTTTTCCTTTTCCTTTTTCTTTTTCTTTTTTTTTTTTTTTTTTGAGACAGAGTCGTACTCTGTCACCCAGCCTGAAGTGCAGTGGTGTGATCTTGGCTCACTGCAACGTCCACCTCCCGGGTTGAAGCAATTCTCTTGCTTCAGCTTCCCGAGTAGCTGGGATTACAGGCATACACCACCACGTTCGGCTAATTTTTTTTGCATTTTCAGTAGAGACAGGATTTTACCATATTGGCCAGGCTGGTCTCGAACTCCTGACCTTGTGATCTGCCCGTCTCAGCCTCCCAAAGTGCTGGGATTACAGGTGTGAGCCATCGCGCCTGGCCACATTTCAAACTTTTTTGAAGCACCAAGCTGCATCTTTACATATCCCAGGGTCAGCCACATTTTCTGCACAGGGCTAACAGGTAAATGTCTTAGGCTTTGAGAGCCACGGCGTCTCTGCTACTCAGCTCCACTGTTGCAGCATGAAAACAGCCATGGACAACCAGTCATTTAAAGGGGGCAGCTGCTTTAAAACTTCATATAAAGAGACAAAAACAGGCGCCTGCTAGATTTGGCCCACCGGCCATAGTTTGCTGACCACTGACATGTACTGTGTCTAATCCTGGCAACAACTCTCCCAAAGCAGTTTTGTTGACTCCATTCTGTAGCTATGTAAACTGGTTCAGAGAGGTTAAGTAACTTGTATGAAGTCACACAGCAAGTAATTACCAAGCCGGAATGGAAACCCAGGTGTGATTCCCAAACTGATGCTTCTTATGTTTGGACTTGAGATCAGCCTGATGACATACTCGTGCTTCTGTGAAGCCCATTCCAAACACCCAGAGTGACAGAACGGAGGCTTCTGCCTCCCTGCCTAGGACTCCGGAAGAAAGCTAGAGGCCACTGCTGTCACCCAGATGCCACGTCTCCTCAGGAGGAACACGTCCAGAGCTGAGCTCAGGCGTGGCCAGCCTTATGTGGCTGGAGACCCGTCTTGGCAGCAGCTGCCTGACGCCCCGTTAAACTTTTGACTCCCCAAATTGGAGAAGTTGAAAGTTCTGCTGGGCACTTTTTTTAGGGAAACATTTTTTGTTGTTAATTATTTACCAGAAATGGGTTTCTCTCTCTCTCTCTCTCTCTCTCTCTCTCTCTATTCTTCCCCGCCCCTAGAATAATCTTCCCGTCAGATTCCCACCTCACAAAGAGTTAACACCGGGTTAAGAGGCATTAGTGGCTTCTCTTTCCAGACAAAGGAAGGGTAAAGTGTGATCAGGGAGAGAACTGGGGGTTCTGGAAGCTTTTCCCTGGAGAAGTTGCTGCCCTTTGGGCGGGCCTAGCTACCTTGCATCTGATGTATAATTTGGCGACCCATTTCCTGCCACGCCCCCAGCGTCGTCTGTTATCTGTGGGTATTTATCGACTCTTTCCCCCAGAAGCTGCCTGGAATAGACGTGCGGAAGCCTGGCAATCCCATTGTCCGGGAGGTTAAACATTAAGTTGGGCTCAAAGTTTGCTCCCCACCCCCCACCCCCTGCCGCCCTTAAATTCCCTTTTGGCCACACCTCTTTGCCAGAACGTGAGGTGCTAATGACCTGATTTACATCTGTGTGAATCCGAGCTGCGGGCACTAATGAGGCCCGAGGTTGAGGGAGCAGACTGGTGTGGAAACGCGGCCTGCCCTACACAAGCCCTGGCAGAGACGCCCAAAACAGAAATCCAGGCCCAAACCCTGCCTCTAGAGTTGAGGCGGCAGGGGAAAGAGTTAAACGAGAGGCGAGCGACCCTACGTGCTGCTGCCCTCCCACTGGAAGCGCCTTTCCCTAAGTCCCAGGGCGCAGGGGCTTAGCCCAGGACCATGCATAATTGATAACGTCAGCGAGGCCCGATTTCCCCAAGCTGGTCATAACAGTGAATATTCACCTTATCCGAGGCAAGGGCAGAGCACCCTAGTCTCGGTCACCGAGCGTCCATTTCAGTCCAGCACTTTGGGGACAAAGGCTCCCACTGCAAGGACTGGGGTGAAGGAGGGACAGCCATGGGCAGCAGTACCCAAGTTGGTTTCAAGTCACTGATGGAGGCTCAGTTTCTTCTCCACAACGTACCTACTTGCTCTGTGACCTTGAGAAAGTCACTCTCACTTCCTAAGCTGTTTCCTCCTATCTATAAGGTGAAGATGATAATAATTCTACCTGTCTTGTAGAGTGTTGAAAGATTACCTAAGTTAGCACATGTGAATGCTTTGCATGGCACCTGGTACACAGGTGCTCAGTGACTTTATCCATTTTTTTTTTTTAATTTTTTTGAGATGGAGTTTTGCTCTTGTCACCCAGGCTGAAGTGCAACCTCCACCTCCCAGGTTCAAATGATTCTCCTGCCTCAGCCTCCCAAGTAGCTGGAATCACTGGTGTGTGTCACCACACCAAGCTTTTGTTTGTTTGTTTTTAGAGACAGGGTTTCACCATGTTGGTCAGGCCGATCTCAAACTCCTGACCTTGTGATCCACCCGTCTCGGCCTTACAAAGTGCTCAGATTATGGGCGTGAGCCACTGTGCCCGGCCTTTTGTATTTTTAGTAGAGATGGGTTTACACCATGTTGGCCAGGCTGGTCTCAAACTCCTGACCTCAGGTGATCCACCCGTCTCGGCTTCCCAAAGTGCTGGGATTATAGGCGTGAGCCATCGCACCTGGCCTTATCCTTTTATTCCTAAGTGGATGGCCCTAAAGGGAAATCAGGATTGAGGGATGGCAGGAAGAGACAGGAATCTGGCAGAAAAGGAACTAAATAATTTTTAAATTAAAAATGTTTTATTTGTGTATATTCATGGGGTACAAGTGCAATTTGGCTACACTGATATATTGCACTGTGGTGAAGTGAGGGTCTTCAGTACCTCCATCATTGGAGCAATGCACATTGCACCCACCAAGCCACCTCCTATCATCCAGCCACTCCCACCCCCCTCCACCTCTCCGAGTCCCCATTGTCCATCATTCCACACTCTGCTTCCATGAGTACACGTGGTTTAGCTCCCATTTATGAGTGAGAGCATGTGGTATTTGTCTGTGCCTGGCTTATTTCACTTAAGATAATGGACCTCCAGTTCCATCCATGTTACTGCAAAAGACAGGATTTCGTTCTTTCTTTATGGCTCAGTAGTATTCCACTGTGTATATACACCACTTAAAAAAAACATCCAGTCCTCTGTTGCTGGACACTTAAGTTGATTCTGTATCTTTCTTATTGTGAATAGTGCTGTGATAAATGTAAGAATGCAGGTACCCTTTTGTTATGATTTCTTTTCCTTTGAGGAGATACACAGTAGTGGGATTGCTGGATGGATTGGTAGTTCTTTTTTAGTTCTTTTAGAAATCTTCATACTAGTTTTCATAGAGGTTGTATTAATTTGCATTCCCACCATCAATGTGTAACTTGTTCCCTTTTCTCTGCATCTTTGCCAACATCTGTTATTTTTTGTCTTCTTAATCATAGCCATTCTGATTGGTGTAAGATGATATCTCATTGTGGTTTTAATTTGCCTTTCTCTGATGACTGGTGATGTTAAAACTGGAGAATTTTAAAAATCATGCAGGCTAGCCAGTGCAGAGTCTGGAGGCCATGCTTAGCTGTCTGATTTGGGGGATGTCCTTGGTTTGACCTCTCTGAGCTCAGTTTCTGCATCTGTAAAATGGGAGTGTGGGGGGATGCTTACCTTCCTGCCCTGGAGGTTGGAGGTGAGCTCCATGTGAGCTAAGGAGTGTGAATGAGCTTTTGGAACCCTCAATCCCTTCACGAGATGGTTACTTTTAATGTGTCAACGTGACTGGGCTAAGGGATGCCCAGATAGCTGGCATAACATTTCTGGGAATGTCTGTGAAAGTGTTTCCAAACAGCTTAGCCATTTGAATCGGTAGACTAAGTAAAAAAGATGGCATCATGCAATACATGGCCTGAATAGAACAAAAAGGCAGAGGAGGGAATATCACTTTCTTCGTAAGCTGGGCCATCAACCTTCTCCTGCTCTTGGACATTGGAGGTCTTTGCTTTTGGACTTTCGGACTCAGACCAGGACTTACATATTAGCTGTCTGACCCTCAGACCTTTGGCTCAGACCAAATGACAACACCAGCTTTCCTCATTCTCCAGCTTTGCAGACAGCAGATTGTGGGACTTCTTGAATTCCATAATTGCATGCACCAAGACCCACAGTAAATTGCTTCATCCATCCATCCATCTATCTATCTATCTATCTGTCTGTCATCTCTCTAGCCATCCATGCATGTCTGTATCTCCTACTGGTTCTGTTTCTCTGGAGAACTCTGACCGATAACACTTCAGAAATGCAAGAGATTGTTAAGGACATCAAAGTAGCATCAACTGTAGCATGTTTCTGATATTGATGGTGGTGATGATACCAACAGCACAGACTCCAAGTTCTCAGGTCCCAGAACTGCTCCTTCCCTGTCACCCTCAACTCCTCCCCAAGACAAGCACAGGTGATGAACTCAGGGCACAATTCACACACGTTTGAACCAATTTCGTGTAATGAATCAGCACCACCTTTATGGCTGCATATACAGACAGACAAAAGCAAGGCAGACCCGTGCTGCCTTCCCAGGCAAAGCTGTTCCTCCCCTGTGAGCATCTGTTATTCCAGTTCCTCTGCTGATGGCCTGATTCCTTGCAGGTGCTCCGTAAATGTGGTTGAATGAATGAAGCATATTTACTATTACCAGTTCAGTTCTCTGCTACACACTTTCATAGAACAATATTCCTTTCCTCTGCAGAAGAATTATTCATTTTTAAATTTTTTGGTTATTGTGATGTTTTTAAAAATGGTCACCAATACTTTCACACTGTTTCCATTGAAAGGTGGGGCTTTGTCCCCTCTTCTTGGACCTGGACAGACTAGTGACTGCTTTGAGCAATTGGGTGCGAGACATAAATGAAGACTTGTGACTTTGCCCCTCCTTTTCTGGGTGTTCCCTTTGAAATGTGTCCCCTGGGGACACAGCCACCAGGACGTGAGAAACCCTGGCCACCTGGGGAGGCCACATGCAGTGCTCCACTGCACAGTCCCAGCTTGGCCTGACCCTCTACTCATCACAGCCCAGATGCCAGATGCATGAGTGACAAAGCTCCCGGTGATCCCACTTGTCCTTGTCACCCCTAAGTTGCACATCTTCCAGCCGATTCCCGAAACAAGTGGAACAGAGACAAGCCATGCCCTCTGGGCCTGCCTGAGCTCTTGACCATTGACTCTGAGAGTATAATAAGGTGATGGTGGTTTTCCAGGAGGAAGCTGGGGTGACCTGCCTGGTAACTAGAATCCCCTTAGCTTGCATGTTTGCTACTGAAGCGTCAGCTGTCTGAGGGTGGAGTGCAGGTCTGGTTTGCTCACTGTTCCTTCAGGGATGGGACTAGGGTGAGGTCAACCAAGTACCTATGGCACAAATTTTGAAAAGGTATTCACTTTCAGGACAGTGGGAATGCAGGGTGAATGCCTCCTTACATGTAGTGCCTTAGGTGCCCTTCCTGCCTCACCCTCGGTCTGGCCCTGATTCCTGGAGACCAGCAGAGTGCCTAGCCCATAGTAGGCACTCGATAAAGATTAAATGAATCAATTAGTTGAGGAATGAAAGAAACAGACCCTGAAACGGTATATTCCTTGAGGTGGTAATGAAAAGCAGCAGCACTAGACTTGGAAGCAGCAGGAGATGAATTCGAATCTCAGTGTTGTGGCTTCCTCACCGTGGAAACATGAGCAAGTTGCTTAGCTTCTCAGAGCCTGTGGCATTAATACCGTCCCAGAGGGTTATTGTGAAGAGTAAGAGAAATAACATGTACGTAAAGTGCCTGGCATGTGTGGGCAATCAACATGTCATCTCCCTCTGCCTCCCTCCTCCCTTCAAGCAGGCAATCATTCAGCAACTTCACAAAACTCTGCTGGGTGCAACATTCCAAAACCAGGGGAGTCACAGTTTAGAAAATCCTGGGTTTGCCCCCCGAGTTTTTTTATTTGTTTGCATTTTTTTTTCTTAGCAGAGAGGCAGTATATTATAGTAATTAGAATCACAGGAATCAGAGACAGCTAGGTTTGGGTTAAAATCCTAGCCCTCTGCCACTAACTTACTATATAATCAGCCTAAAGTCATTTAAACTGAACCTCAGTTTCCTCATGTAACAGCTGCAAGAACCCTAAAATCTCCATGGCTAAATGCAATAGAAATTTAGTTCATGATCATATTACAGCTCAATAGCTCAATACAGCAGGTGACGCCCCCGGAGGGTGAGTCATGAACCCAAGCTCTTTGCATTCGATGGCTCCACCATCCTCTAGACCTCAAGGTCCTTGGCTGGATCCTCTACATCTACTGGCAGAACATGAATGGGGGAGCTTTGCAGGGGAGGTTTTTATGGTCCTGGCCTGGAAGTAGCACATGTTACTTCCCCTTGCATTCTATTGGGCAGAACCAGTCACATGGTTTTACCTAACTGCAAGGGAATCTGGGAACTGTGGTCTAGCTGGGTGCTCAGGAAGAAAGGGATGATGCATAATAGTCCTTGCCATATCTCATCTGTTAAATGAAGCAAATCCTGGCCAGGTGCAGTGGCTCACGCCTGTAATCTCAGCATTTTGGGAGGCTGAGGTGGGTGGATCACAAGGTCAGGAGTTTGAGACCAGCCTGGCCAGCACGGTGAAACCCTGTCTCTACTAAAAATACAGAAATTAGCCAGGCATGATGGCATGCACCTGTAGTCCCAGCTACTCAGGAGGCTGAGGCAGGAGCATCGCTTGAACCTGGGAGGTGGAGATTGCAGTGAGCTGAGATCGCACCATTGCACTCCAGCCTGGGCGACGGAGCAAGACTCTGTCTCAAAAATAATAATAACAATAAATAAGTAAAGCAAATCTTAGAAACAACCAAGAGGACTGTGGAGAGATTTAAATTAGACAAAATGTGCAGCATGTTCAGCGCAGATCCTGTCCCAGAATAAGTGCTCAATACTGGCAGCTATCTGTGTCATCATTCACATGTGGGTCAGTACCATTGCATATCTACTGCAGAGGACACTAGAATATGGAAGAAATACACCACCAGAGTGTGCTACGGTGACTATGCTTCTTGAAGCTAAGATATCTGATTATCAACACACATTGAGAAGACACATAGTGCTTCACGGGCTAGGGTCCATGGGAGACGCAGACGAACAAAAACTGATCCTTGCTCTCATAAAGCTTGTTCTCACTTAGTGTAGGTGATGGACTCAGGCCCAGTGCCTGTAACATAAGTAAAAGGTGTTAAGCATCCAGAAGGAAATACATCTTAACTTCAGCTAAAGAGACTGGGGAAGCCATTTGGAGGATGTGATATCTAAGTTACACCATGAAGCTTTCCAGAAGGTGAGATGGCAGGAAAAGTCTTTGTTAGGAAAGGGACCAATGAGAGAAAAACCGTGGGGGAGAAGATCAGAGACAGTTTGGGAAACGGCAGATATTTCAAATGGCAGCAACAGAGTGTGTGAGTACAAAGTGGTTATGGGCCAGCAGGAACAGACACAGGCATAGGAGATTCGCATGCCGTGATGAATGATGCTGGCTTTATTCTGCGGGCAATGGTGAGCCGGGTACAGTTTAGGGTTTCCAGCAGCATTATTGTGATTATGACACTGAGAAAACTTTCACATAGATATCAGGGAGTTGGGTAAAACAGGTACTGTTTTTTGTTTTGTTTTGTTTTGACATGGAGTCTCACTGTCGCTCAGGCTGGAGTGCAGTGGCATGATCTCTGTTCACGCAACCTCCACCTCCTGGGTTCAAGCGATTCTCCTGCCTCAGCCTCCCAAGTAGCTGGGATTACAGGTGTGCACCACCACGCCCAGCTAATTTTTGTATTTTTAGTAGAGATAGGGTTTTGCCATGTTGGCCAGGCTGGTCTCAAACTCCTGAGGTCAGGTGATCTGCCTGCCTCAGCCTCCCAAAGAAAGTGCTGGGATTACAGGTGTGAGCCAATGCGCCTGGTCAGGTACTGTATTTTCCTTTCATAGACAATGGAACTGAGACCAGAAACTGTCTAAGCAATATATTTATCACAGAGTTAGTAAATAATTTTAGCTACAAAATCTGTGGGTTGGATTAGAAACTCTTTAATATCCCTTTGTATCAGGTTTTTATTCCAGAATGCTGCATAACAAAAGGCTTGGATGTCTCAGTGGCATACAATACAAATGCATATATTTCCAGCTCATGGTTATGTGAGCTGGCTGAGGCAGCACTGATTTAGGCTATGGATTGACTGGGCTTGGTTTCAGATAGTAGGGTAGGTCTAGATTTTCTCCCTGTGTCTCGTCTCTTCCTTAGAACAGTGGCTTCTTAGGGCACGCTCTTTTCATGGCATATGGCAGAAACAAAAGACAGCAAGCCAAATGGACAAACCAATTTCTGTCCTTAAAAAAAAAAATACAGTACCTGTCGTACCCAATTCTCTGATAGCTGTGTGAAAGTTTGCTCAGTATCATAATCACAAGAATACTGCTGGAAACCCTAAACTGTTCATGGCTCACCATTGGCCACAGAATAAAGCCAGCATCATTCATCAGAGCATGCAAATCTCCTATACCTATATCTGTTCCTATTGGCCCATACCTCCTGTCTGTCATGTCTGCATTGGCCAAATCAGTGGCCAAGCCCAATGTTTAGCAACAGAGAAGTACTATGCCCTGGTGAAGCCATGAGAGGGGGGATCATCATCCTATAGAAGGAAGGGAGGGAAGGATTGGGATGATAATCTCATTGACCACACTCCTACTGTTAATGCTCAATGATTCTAAATGGGAGATCCCATTATTTCACCATGCGGCTCTGGAGTGGGTAGAAGTAATAGAAGTGATAAGTAATGAATTGCTGTGTATAAGTGGCTATGTGGCAGAATCCCAGCATTTAAAAATTTGAGTTACAAGAAACTCAGCTACATAGCCACACAGAAAACTTTATTTTATTGTTTTTTGAGACAGAGTCTCGCTCTGTCTGTCCAGGCTGGAGTTCAGTGGCACAATCTTGGCTCACTGCAACCTCTGTCTCCTGGGTTCAAGGGATTCTCCTGCTTCAGCCTCCTGAGTAGCTTGGATTACAGGCATGTGCCACCACACCTAGCTAAGTTTTGTATTTTTAATAGAGATGGATTTTCACCACGTTGGTCAGGCTGGTCTCGAAATCTTGACATCATGATCTGCCCTCCTTAGCCTCCCAAAGTGCTGGGATTATAGGCATGAGCCACCACGCCCCAGCGAGAGAACAATTTAAACTGTGTAGGTGATTGCCTGGCACTTCCCTGGGAAAGCCTGTGTTCTGGAAGGGCCTCCCATAGGATGCACATCTCACCTATGGCTCCTACCCTGAGGATGGCAGCCAGCATTTTGTGGCCCTCACACATACAGGCTCAACTGAAGAAATAGCAACCCGTTTCACTAGAGAGAAAAAGGAAACATAGGCTGTGCTAGATTTGTTGCAATAAGGCACTACCACACATTTTAAGGATGATTTCTGGGATTTACAGGATGACTAGATCACTGTGGAAGGCTTGCTGTGTGATGGCGTCAGGGCAGAAGTTGGCAGTTAATCACAAAAAGTCAGTTAAAATGGAGAATCTTTATAAAGCAACTTGTGTGCATGTACTCTAAATGCTTTTAAAAATTTAAACATAGTGGCCGGGCATGGTAGCCTGTAATCCTAACACTTTGAGAGGCTGAGGTAGGTAGATCACTTGAGGCCAGGAGTTTGAGACCAGCCTGGCCAACATGGCGAAACTCTGTCTCTACTAAAAATACAAAAATTAACCGGGTGTGGTGGTGTGCCTGTAATCCCAATTATCTGGGGAGGCTGAGGCATAAGAATCGCTTGAATCCATGAGGCGGAGGTTGCAGTGAGCTGAGATTGCGCCATGGCTCTCCAGCCTGGGCAACAGAGCGAGACTCTGTCTCAAAAAACAAAACAAAACAAAATTTAAACATGGTAAGCATGTATTTTCTTTACCAATTTTCTTTGATATGGAACCAAGGCTTTTCTTGAGGAATGGGTTTGCTCTTTGGAGTTGCAGTTTCTTTTGCTTGCCCAAGCCAAATGCGCATCATTTACGATTTCCAGTTGTGGTTTTCTTAAAGTGAAGCCAGATCTTAAAGACACCTGGAGAACAATCAGACTGCAAGACTCTTTGAGGAGTTTCATGTTTCTTCACCAATCTTTTATTTTGTCTCACTTGCACGTAATATTTTTCTTAACAACTTTATGGAGGAATAATTTACATTTAATAAACTGCATCTAATTACAGCACATAATTCAATGTCTTTTAACGGTTGGATACAGTCTTATACAGCTGTGAAACACCATCAAGCTACAAAGCCTTGCTATCACCCCCAAACAATTCCTTAATTTTAAGGATTTCTTTTTTTTAGCAACTTGCCTTTATCATTTCTAAGCATTCCTTTCGTTTTCATAGACAGCACAGTGCTCTCTTTGCTTCTTCCTATTTCGTTGGCTGCCATACCTTTCTGTTGCATTAGTTCATTGCAATGTCGCGGCATAAGCAGGTTTATATACAAATCTGGTGGACTCATGGTAAGCATTAAACTCAGCTGGAGAAGCAGAGGTGCATGGAAACACTAGAGGGTACGGAATGCAAAAATCCTGAGCTTTCAGACGGCTATGGACACGCATCCCCTAGGATGTTTTAGAGGGCGGGAAGAAGAGCCAATGGATCAGAGTTAGTTAGTGGGGGCTGATGAGGGAGTCTCTACTCAGGGCTGCGACATACCATTGTCCAGTTTGTACACTGCACAAAATGCTGCTTAAGGGGACAAATGGCAGTTAAATTCCTGCTAGATCTACTCTTTCCAAGCCCTGTGTTCTGCTGCAGTCTTTCGTCTAGAGGAGACACATTTTTCTAATTTGTTTATCCAAAGGCGGTGCCTTTTTCTAATTTGTGCCAAAGCCCTACAGAGGCTAGTGGTAGTCCCGGGTTACTCCATCTGTGATGTCGACCTTCACACTGGTCTTAGGACCTAGCCAGCAAATAAGATGAGGCTACCCTGAGTCATCGTGGTGAACCTCCACAAACCCAACATCACAATGCATGGGGCACACCGACATCACTCAACGTCCTCACAATGACCCACTGCAAATCCCAAGAAATGCGCAGGCTTGGGGAGCTCTTCCTTTTGAGTAGGTTGTCACTTTCGCCAGTCCAGGCCAGGACACTGCTTGATTTGGAGGACTCTCTGAAACCCTCACTTCCTTTTGATGGAGGCCTCAAGCTCTGCAGTCTCCCCAGTTAAACGTGATGGATGCTGGAGATCCGCAGGGTTCAGCACCAGGTCACAGCTCCTCATCGCAGCCCCGCTGTCTTTTTTTTTTAGAGATAGAGTCTCACTCTGTTGCCCAGGCTGGAGTGCAGTGCTGCAATCATAGCTCACTGTAACTTCGAACTCCTGGGCTCAAGCGATCTTCTCATCTCAGCTTCCAGAACAGCTAGGACTACAGGCAGGTGCGCACCACCACTCCTGGTTCAATATTTTTGGAGACAGTCTTGCTATGTTGCCTAGGGTGGTCTCAAACTCTTGGCCTTGGGCGATCCTCCCACCAGAGCCTCCAAGGTGCTGGAATTACAGGTGTGAGCCACATCAGGCCCCCATTGTCTTGATAAAAGGGTTGCACTCTCTTTTATGGTGGCTCGTCCTTCTTTTCCAGCTCCTGAACCTCAGTGGTCGCCTACCTTTCTCATCGGCATTGTGGAGACGGAATAAGGGCCGAAAACGTTGCCTCAATTGCCTGCATTAGCTAGAATATTTTCAGTTAAGTGAAAGAAACCCAATTCTTATTGCCTTATGTAGAAAAGGGGACGTAATAATTGGCTTAGGTAACTGAGAGTTCCAGTGGATACTTCAGGCACAGCTGTATCCAGGAGCTCAAGTGATGCTAGCAGGACCCAGTTCTCTTCATGCCATGGTTGTGCTTTCCTCTGAATTGCTTCTTCTCAGGCAGGCTCTCCCTGCCTGGTGGCAAAGAGACCACCAGCAGTAAAAGGCTTATACCTTTCTTGCTTAAAAACCCAGTGGGAAATCATACCGTCTTTTCCAGTGACTGAAAAATAAATGGTGAGAAGAATCTGATTGGCCAAATTGGGTATTATGCCTGCCAGGGTGGGGTCAGACTCATCTGAATTGCATGGACCCAATGGGATTATTATAGAATGGGGGACAGCTTGTTCCTAAAGGAATGCTGTCAGAGAAAAAATAATTTTCACTGACTTCACAGCCCATGGACACACACACACACAGTATTTGATCAAGAGCAAGAGAGCACAGTTTAAGTTTTTTTTTTTTTTTTTTTTTTTGAGATAGGATCTTGCTCTGTTACCCAGGCTAGAGGGCAGTGGCTCAACCCTGACTGTAGCCGTAACCTGTTGGGCTAAAGTGATCCTGCCATCTCAGCCTCCTGAGTAGCTGGGACTAGAGACATGCGTCACCGCACCTGGCAAATTTTTTTTTTTTTTTTTTTTGTAGAGCTGGGTTCTCACTATGTTTCCCAGGCTGGTCTCGAACTCCTAGGCTCAAGCAATCCGCCCACCCTGGCCTCCCAAAGTGCTAGGATTACAGACATGAGTCCCTGCAGCTGACCCAGTTTAAGCTCTTCAATCCACCCAAACATACACATTAATTGGAATTTGTTAATTGCATTCATGGCAACCAAACATCTTACTCTGTTACAGACTGGCATTAGCAGGAAAGATCAGCTCTGCTATCTCTGCTATTTGAAATGCCCAACTGCTACCTTCTCTCAGAAATCAAAAGGCAAATTACCTTCCTTTTGTTAATCATCTCTTTTCTTACAAGATTTCACCTTTTGTTTTTCTGCACTTTACAAGGAGAAGGTGTGTTTTTATGCTCTGTGTAGATCTTGGCAGTTAACAGAACCCTTTGATTTTTAAGTAAGAGTGAGTCCTACGTGTGCAGAGAAGGCTCCAATAGGCTGGGGACGGTACCTTTAGGTTCATGCCTTCCCCCAGTGCTGGATCGGAAGGATTGGACTGAAACTTTAAACATTTCGAGCAATACCTAGAATATGTATAATTTATAAGCCACACACCGTTGGCTGTCAAATAGGCGATTGATCTGACTCGGATCTTGTTAATTATCTTCCACATACATTACGCCTTAACAGATCTTCAGTATACTGTGTATCAATATTAATAAGGTTATAAAACACTATTGATAATTAGGAACAGAAAAAGACCAGGCCTTTGATTCTGGCTGCTACAAATGCCCCTGCCTCTCTCCAGATTAGAAAGCGGCCCCTTTCCATTTAATAATATCAGATCAGAACATCCATGTCCTAAAGTGGGTTATTAGGAGGCAGCTAAGATTTGCACCAGGATGCAAGGGGCTATTTGAAAATGAATATGGGAGCAGCACTGATGTGGGAGAGATTTGTGTTTCTTGTCCACAGGAGGCCTGATGGGGTGGGTGGGGCTTAACAGGGAGCTGTGCCCACTTTGATCAGCCAAATTCCTCATTTTTTTTGTCCAGGCAAATCAGATCAGTTTGGTTTTGCGGGGTATTCACCAAGGTGGCATTTTACCTTGATTTCTTCAATTGGATGAAAGGGGCCCCTTTGGGAAGACAGAAAGGGGCTGGTGAGCTGCAAGGCGGATTTCAAGCCCATCCCATTTTGGATGGCACTTTATTTTCTCTTTTCCTCTTTGGAAGAGCCTTGTCTTTCATGTTTTTGTTGGGTTCACAAACTCATTAACATCAAACAGGCAGATCTGCCACTAACTAGGAAAACGCAAGCAATTTCGCATATAAATAGAAAGCCTTGAAGCTCGGGAACTGGGGCCAGGCCTCCTCCCTGGGGGTCTCTCACCTGGGCAAGGAGGGGGCAAAGGAGGAAGGAGAGGAGGGGGAGCAAGAGGACACACTACAGACCTTTCAAAGGCCAGTCTTAATGTGTTTTAGCAGAGATCAGTGGCTATCAGGTCTGGGTGTGCACAAGAATTACTAGGGGATGTTTATCAAAACTGCCTGGGCATTCTGTGTGTTTACTAAATTTCCTTCAGTGGTTCTGAAACTAAATCTGATTTTTTGTCCATCTAGTTTTAACATTTATGATTCTTTCAGTTGCAAATGATCAAAACCTCTACCCAAACTGTTTTAATGAAGAATGGCAAACTGCTGGGTCTTGTAACTGTCCAGGAGGTCCTAATGGAGAGAGCTCCGGCTCAGACCATAGTTGCATTTCTTAGCTCCCGTTGTCTGGCTTAGCCTCAAGCTGACTCTATCATCAGGCTGCCATAGCTCCCTACTTCAACACCCTCCATCACCGGGGGAAGAGAGCGCAACTCTTCCATCAATTTCATGGAGGAGATGAACTTCTTTCCTAGAAGGTCCTAGGAGCTGGCTGTCACATCTTTGACTCTGGGTTATTACCTGCAGGTACCTGAACCAGACATTATGGTTGGAGAAAGGTGAAACTTATTGGCTTAAAGACCTGGAGCCGTAGGTGAATTAAGTTTACCCTAACTATATAGTCACAGTAGAGAAGAGAACCATTCCAAACTTCAGACCTGCTTCCCAGAAGGAGTGAAAAAGAAGCCTGGGAAACAAAACACAGAGTTCTACCATCCACATCTTCCAAGTGACATTGGCGTGCCCTGCAAAAGTCCTTGTATTTGGTCTGCTGAAAGTCTCTGCTTGAATACTTGCAGTCTCAGAGAGCTCACTGCTTGCTCCCTCAGCCTCTTTAATCTCCAAACAATGTCCCAGAATAAGCCATTTGAGGTTCCATCTTAAAGAGGCATGAGACATTAAAAATGTTCTCCCTCCACATATCAACTTTAGGCATTCAGCACTTGGTACCTGGCTGTCATCATCACATTCTCTGATAACCCCATCTGTGCACACTCATTTGTTAGGAAAGAAGGTGTGTGTCTCTACATATTCTGTGAATTTGTCCTTTTGGACAAGTCTCAAGGACACTTGTGGCCACCACTGTCATGAAACAATCGATCATTCAGCAATCAAAGTGATTCACATTAAGTAATAACAGTCTACGGTGTCCTAGCCTCAGAGATGTGTTTATTATTTGTTTTCTCCCTAAAAAGATTTAAAGTGATTTTAAAAAACACAAATGTGATTGAGAAAATAAAACACAGATAATGACATGGGCACAAGAGAGAAATAGGATACAATAATAAGAGAATGTAGTAGCAAAATCTGCATGTTGTACGAACTGGCAATATTACTGAAGGTGGTCTTAAATTGGAATTTCTTGGTGTATTAGTCTGTTCTCACATTGCTAATAAAGACATACCCAAGACTGGGTAATTTATACAGGAAAGAGGTTTAATTGACTTACAGTTCCACATGGCTGGGGAGGCCTCACAATTTTGGTGGAAAGTGAATGAGGAGCAAAGCCACATCTTCCATGGCGGCAGGCAAGCGAGCTTGTGGAGGAGAACTCCCATTTATAAAACCATCAGATCTCGTGAGACTTACTCTCTATCACAAGAACAGTATGGGAGAAACTGCCTGCCAATGATTCAATGACCTCCACCTGGCCCCACCCTTGACATGTGGGGGATTATTACAATTCAAGGTGAGATCTGGGTGGGGACACAGCCAAACCGTATCACCTGGTAATCAAAGCAAAGAGGGAACCATGCTAAGTTACCAAATTTGTATTGTCATGAATTATCGGTTAAGCAGTTAGGTGGTGCAAGACTAAATCCTGGCTCTCCTTCATCCTAGCTTCGTGGCTGGGGGTACCATATTATCTAACAGTTTTCAGCCTCAGTTTTCTCAGTGAAAAAATTGGGATAATGTTCTATGAGTATATGCTGATGTCAATAAATAATTAAATAAGCAAAATGGAGAGGAGAAAAAGCTTTTCCTTTCAGAATTCCAGTTCTCAATGGAAAAAGAAATTCGGAAATAGAGAATCAGTATTTGGCATACACCCCAGTCATGATTGTTTTCAAGAAAGGATCATTGATACATGCTAAAATTAATGGGAAAAGTATCATGAGGAACAGGATATTTACATAGTCTCAAAGAATTTCCCTACAAGATACTTATCAGTTACAAAGGGAAAAATAGTAACTTTACAGTGGAGAAAGCTGGTATATATCACCCTCATCAAGTGATCAAAGTTGACATTCCCAGTAATGAGATACAGTATATTGACATCATGTACCTTCTGATATGATACACTGAAAAAGATACAGCAGTTCTTTTGCAGTATTCTTGCCAAAAATGCATAACCTGATTTTAATCCTGAAGAAACATAAGACAAATCCAAATGAAGAGACATTCTACAAATCACTAACTGGCCAATACTCTTCAACAGTGTCAAGGACAAACTGCCTCAGATGAAAGGAAACTAAAGACATGTCATCTGAATGCAACATGAAACCCTGGATTCTGGACCAGAAAAAGTCCAGTAGTAGTATAATTGGTGAAATTTGAATGAGATTAGCTCTTATTAGCTATAGTTATTTGTTCCATAGACTAATTATATATTGCCTCGATATTAATTTTCTGATTTTGACTATTTTATTGTGGTTGTGCAAGATGTTAACATTTGGGCAGAGGCTGGGTAAAGGATATATGGGAATGTTTGTACTAATTTTGCAATTCTTCTATAAATTCAAACTTAAAGAGGAATTACAAAATTAGTACAAAATGAGAAGTTTAAGGCCGGATGCAGTGGCTTACACCAGAACTTTGGGAGGCTGAGGGCGGATCACTTGAGGTCAGGAGTTCGAGACCAGCCTGGCCAACATGGTGAAACCACATCTCTACTAAAACTACAGAAATTATTCAGGCATGGTGGCGTGCACCTGTAACCCTAGCTACTCGGGAGACTGAGGCAAGAGACTCACTTGAATGTGGAAGGCAGAGGTTTCAGTGAGCTGAGATTGCACCACTGCACTCCAGCCTGGGTGACAGAGTGAGACTCTGATTCCAAAAAAGAAAGAAAAAAAGTTTAAAAAAACTTAAGAGAGGTTAGTAATAGATAGTCTTGTGTAGTGTTGGGAGACAGAGAGGCGTAGACAGTGCCTAACTCCGTTCTCAGAGCAGAGAGCTCAGTCCATACTCACTCTTGTTAATGTTATTATCTGTAATACATGAGGGTGAATTATCCACGGTTGCACCCCAAAGGAGCTAATGAGGATTACTGGTAGGTCTGCCAACAATCAGGACATCATTATAAATGTTAACAGAGGTCAAAAGAAAACACTTTAGACCCTTTTCTTCAGCTTGGGTGGGAAGCATACCTTTTGGGCAAAGGAGTTTACTCCAGATCAGAGGGCCAGAGCTGCCCTCAGATTACACAACACTTCGTTCCTCACCAGCAAATCTCTCAGCGGGGCTGAAACCAGCACTTTGGGACAAGTGAATGATTTTATACTGAAGGAGCAGCATGATGGGAACAATTCAGGCCATAGGTGGGGAATGTGTCAGTGGCAGGTCACATCTAGGATGTGTATGTCTTCACTTCCTGATTCCTGAGTGTGGTTTTCAGGGTTGTATGGGACAGATGTCTGAGAACTGTGACTCACTCGGCAGGTGGAATCCCAAGAATGAGGAGACGAATGAGAGTAATGACCATGCACACCTTTTAAATCCATGGCCTTTACTAGGGCCGGGGCTAGAGATTTGTGCCTGGTGGAGGAGAAATTGGGAAGGGAAGCAGAGAGGCTGGTGTGGGTGTTTTGACAGGGTGAGAAAGCTACAAACTCCACCTTGATCAATCTCTGAAGGTTGAAGGAGAAAGCCAGAATTCCAGGATCTATTGGCAGGAAGAGAGAGCTAGTTTGATGAGTTGGAGTCTTTCATTCATTGGAACAAGACTCCAGTTAAGGACACTTTGATTCACTAGAGCTCCCCCGCGCCTTATAAGTGATAGCAAGCTTGGGCAGTGTTCCACATCATCTGTGAGGCCAGCTGCATAGTGATCATGAAGCCTCAGAAATGTATACAGAATTTGGGGGGATTTCTCTCCAAGGGAGAGGGTTCATAATTTTACTCTAATTTTCTAAGGGCTATGTGACTCCCTGTCCCCAAAATGTTAAGAAGCAATAACTATATTAGTGGGAAAAAGACCAAAACTGAATCCAACTGGTCAACTGTGATGGAAGCTTCTTATACAGTTTACTGGAAATACTGTACTTTCTGTAGTTAAACTTACAGGACAGCCCAGAACCCAAACAGTTAAAGGATTTGGGGGAAATGTTTTGATGGCTAGTGGGACAATGAGACAGAGTGTTTAAGATCTTACAAAACACAATCCCACTGTGATGACAGAGACTATGGATTGCTCATGTCCCTCAAACACTATCAGGGGGCCCTCTGCCCACTTACCTGTCCAGTACAAGCTTGCATAGAGTCCTCCTTGTCACCCCACTCCCTACTACTGAAACTTACCTTGCCTAGCTCACAAGTGATCTTCATGTTGCCAAATCCAATGGACACTCCTTGTCCTTGTTTTGCTCAACATGTTGATATCATTAGGTACTATTATACTTGCTCCCTATTTCTCATACTGTTCTCCTCTTGTCTATTGCTTAGAATAATTCCATTTAAAAATAACAAAAAGTTCAGCACAAGCTGGCTTAAACAAAGAGATTTATCGGCTCATGCATCAGTCAAAAGACCAGTGGTTAGTAAGCTTCAGGTATAGTTTGATCAAGGCTCAGGCTCTGCAATTCTTTAACCTTTGCTGCCTTCTGAGGTATTAGCTTTGTCCCCAGTCAAATTTCCCACATAGTTGTGAAGATGGCTGACAACATGGCTTTTTTGGTCATATCCATGGGGGAAAAAGAGTTTTTCTCTTTGCTCTGATTGAATCATCCCAAAACATTTGCTGTGGAAATGCCATGTGCTGTTTGGCTTAAGACTGGGCCACCTCAATCATTATGATAAAAGGCTGAAATTACCCCTGGAGCTAGAGATGAGAGGGATGCCCTGCAAATCACAAGGCTGAGACAGAAGTCTTGCTTTCCTCAGTTTCACTCTGGGCTCCTTATCAGTCCTTCAACTCCTCCTCTTTGTTTAGTCATCTTCTAAATGCTTAACCTACGTTTTGCACCTCCCATTATAAGATCTTGATTTCCTTTTACTTCCCCTATCAAAATACTCACCATGCTTTGTTAGAATCTGTTGACTGATAACTCTCTTCCTCATTAGTCTAAGGTCCATGAGGTTAGCGTGCATGAGTGTACTGTTCACCCTGTCATGTGTCAGAAGGCTTGTAACAGACTAGGCTCAAAAGGTCTGTGTTGAATGATGACCTGAGTAATTACTGTCCTAAGTGATTCTTCTTACTGAAGTTGGTAATGTAATCCCCCATTTTACACATGAGGAAACTGAGGTTCTGAGAGGCCGAAGTGTTGTGAAGGATCAGAACTGGACTTTGAACCATCAGTCTCACGCCAGAACTCATGTTCCTCTGCTATTGCTCCACCCATGAAGGAGAAAAATTAGATCTGTAAAGTCTGAGGATGTGGTGCCCTTATTCTTGGTAGAAGTTGGCTGCAGTTAACGGGAATCTGAGGTCTTCTTTATCTGTTACTTGGGAGATCACCTGCTTTTCCTCTGGCTGACTCTATCCCAATTCTGACACTGTTCCTGCACCTTTTCTCACAGCATGGCCTGGTCCCAAAGTCCTGCCTAGGATCCAACAGGAAACAGCTACATGGTATGGACTTTAGGGAGGATATGTTGGTATTTTAAGAATTATAGGCTGGGTATGGTGGCTCATACCTGTAATTCCAGCACTTTGGGAGGCTGAGGGAGCTCACTTGAGCCCTGTAGTTTGAGATGAACCTGGGCAACATGGTGAAACCTTGTTTCTATAAAAAAACACAAAAATTAGCTGGGCATGGTGGTGCATGCCTGTAGTCCCAGCTACCCTGAAGGCTGAGGCAGGAGGATCACGTGAGTCCATGTAAACGCTGCAGTGAGCCATGTATTGCACTCCAGCCTGCATGACAGAGTGAGACCCTGTCTCCAAAAAAAAAAAAAAAAGGATTAGGATAGGCTATAATAAGCTGGGTGTGGTGGTGTGGTGGCTCACACCTATAATCTCAGCACTTTGGGAAGCTGAGGCAGGAGTATCACTTGAGCCCAGGAGTTTGAGACCATCCTGGGCAACATATAGAGACTTCATCTCTTCAAAAAATTGCTAAAAATTAGCTGAACATGGTGGCACACACTTGTGGTCTCAACTGCTCAAGAGGCTGAGATAGGAGGATCACTTGAGCTCATGAGGTAGAGGCTGTGATGAGCCATGATTGTGCCACTGTATTCCAGCCTGGGTGACAGAGCGAAAAAGAAAAAAATTATAGTAACAGCTCATTTAATCTTCACGGCAACCCAAGCCATAGGTAATACTATTTTTCCCATTTTACATTTGAAGAAACTGAGGATTAGAAAGACTAAATACCTTGTCTAAGGATACAGAGCTTATAAGCAGCAAAATATTCATTTGAAGCCAGGCAGCCTGACTTTAGAGCTCATGGTTTTAAGAAGTCATAGTTCAGAGATGAAGGAATGAGGGTAAGAATGAAGACAAGCACCCAGGGCCATAGGCTACCACCCGGACCTTGTCTCGCTAGGTGAGAGGTGAAAAACTACTGTGATTATTTGGTTTTTATAAAATGAGAATTTTTCTCCTTTAGGCTGGGCTCAGTGGCTCATGCCTATAATCCCAACACTTTGGGAGGCCAAGGTGGGCAGATCATTTCAGGTCAGAAGTTTGAGACCAGCCTGGCCAATATGGTAAAACTCCAGCTCTACTAAAAATAGAAAATTAGCTGGACGTGGTGGCATGCAACTGTAATCCCAGCTGTTAGGGAGGCTGAGGCAGGAGAATCGCTTGAATTCAGGAGACAGAGGTTGCAGTGAGCTGAGACTGTGCTACTGCACTCCAGCCTGGGTGACAGAGTAAGACTCCATCTCAAAAAAAACAAAACAAATTTTAAAAAAAAAACATTTTGCCCCTTTGAACTGTCTGGTTTAGCATATTTTCCCCTATATCAGCAATAATTACTTGTGAAACACTTACTATGCGTATGCCAAGCACTGTGCTCGCCACAGAGGAATGTCAAGGTAGATCAGGTGTGATCCCTATCCACAAAGAACTTTGCATTGCAAGTGGCAGAAACCAAACTAGCTAGAGCAAAAGAGGAATTTATAGGCGTAGGTACCAGAAAAGTCTAACTTCGTGAATTCTAACTTCAGGTACAGCTGAATCCAGGAGCTTAAACATCATCATCATCATTATCCATCTCTGTTCTTTTCTCTGATGTGGCTCCATTCCTGGGTGGGTCATTTTCATACAATGGCCCTGATAGATCCAGAACCAAACACCGGGCCAAGGGAATGGAAGGCACTGATGGCTAGGCACACATGCTCTTCTGAGCCAGCTAGGGTGCTGGGAGGCAGGGGAAAGAGGATGAGAGAGCAGTGGATCCCTTAAGGAAAATTAGATCCTTTATCAGAGGGAGGAGGGAATACTAATCTGGTGAAAATAATGCGTGCCCATCATTACACTTCATTTAACAAGAAAGGGCATGGTGAGGGGATGCATCATGATAAGTAGGTGGCAACCTGTTATGGGGATGATGAGCCATGTTTTCCTCTTCAAAGAGGCAGTTCTGGAGTAGTAGATGAGGATAGCATTTGGGGGCTAGGGTAGTTATAGAAAGGTCCTCTTAAAGACTGCATGGCTGAACTGAGTCTCGAAAAACAGAAGACTTGGATAATCAGAGAAGAAAGAGGGTGAACCTTCCAGATAGGAGGCACAGTATAGGCAAAGGATTGGAGGTGCTTAGGGACAGAGAGAGTAAAGCACAGTTAGCTACATAATCTCAGCACTCTGGGATGCCAGGGCGGGTGGATCACTTGAGGTCAGGAGTTTGAGACCAGCCTGGCCAACATGGTGAAACACTGTCTCTACTAAAATTACAAAAGAATTAGCCAGGTGTGGCGGTACATGCCTGTAGTCCCAGCTACTTGGGAGGCTGAGGAGGGAGAATTGCTCGAACCCAGGACACAAAGGTTGCAGTGAGCTGAGATCGTGCCACTGTACTCCAGCCTGGGTGACAGAGCAAGACTCTGTCTCAAAAAAAAAAAAAGAGTGGAAGACTGAAACAGTGAGGGGGGTGTTTCTTGGCCTGAGCCTTTCTCAGGATGAGGGATGCTATGGGTCACTTCCATTTTTGAGAGTTTTTGTATGTTGAAATATGAAGAAATGCCAAGAGAGTACTAAAAATTCTTGTCTGTTTTGACTCTTTATGTTCAATAAAGGAACACTCAAACACCCTTCCACCAACACAACCCAGGAATTTATGCTATTCTCAAGACAATTAGAGGATCTCTAAAGTACGTTATTACATCTTGTCTAGGTGGGGTGGTCCAGTCACAGCCACAACTGAAAAGTGTAGAATGAACATTTTCTTCTACCTTGCCAGAAGCCTTTGGTGACTGTCTGTGGAGATGAATTTGGAAAGAACACCAACGTCTTGGACCGGTGGCATTTTGCTCTGTGTCAGCCCTGCTCCGGGCTTATCAGAGAACGGATGCTGGGTGAGTAATTGGGTGAGTTCAGCAGTAGGCTCCACAGGGTGGGAGACAGGGCTGCCATGTTGCTGAACTCTAGGGAGCACCATCTGAATCCCTGGGAGTGATGCCCTGGAGTTGTGCGGGACACAAAGCCTGTGTGCCCAGACATGGTGGCCCGTGTAGAGTGGTGTGACGTCAAAAGAAATGGAGAAAATGTCTAATCCCAGCAGGTATACCTCCTCCCAGAAAAACATAGCTCACCAGTCATCATCTTTGCTGCAGTCACCAAACAGCAAACTTTTTGGGGTTTAGTTCTTGTTAGTGTCAATTGACAGAATACACGTTGGCCAGGATTCTCCACTAGTAAAGAGTCAAGCAACAAGGCTGTAAAATAATTACTGTAAGTTATGATTCTAAGGTAATTCATCACCATCAACATAGGAAACATTCTGTCTGTTCAGAAGCATTTGCACAAAGATGGTATGTACTTTGGAAGGAATTCCTAGAGCCCCTTAGTTTAAGCAAATCCAGTAAGTGAAAAGCTGACTTTAGACAAAAAGGCTAATTCAGGGGAATTATTCACTTTACAAAATAATGCTTCACTTGACAAAACTATTTCCCCATGGTATTTCCTGCTACACAAAGTCCTTGTTAGCATGTTTTTAACATGAGACCATTTTATAAAAATAATGACGGCCTCACCACTTTGAGGGGCACTCTGTTATGGGGATGATGAGCATTAAAATTGGAAACTGCTCACAGACCAGGAATAGGACCCCAATGTCATTAAAAAGGACCCTGTGTCTCCCATCAGGTCTGTACTACAGCAGCTCAAAGTGTTACCGGCTAAATCCTTCTGAGGCTCCTGGAGACAGCTGTGGGGTAGCAATACCAAGATGGATTTCATAAGAGGGAGGGAAATCCCGGCTCTGAGAAACACAGTGACTCACCCAAGGTCACCAGCAAGTCAGTGGACAGGCCTGGGGCCCTCCCTGCTCCTGGCAGCCCTGCCCAGTGTGCTGTGTATTTTTAAAAGCCCAGAGGTTCCTCCCTCCAGAAGTTCAATTCTCATCTCCTTGAGTGTGAGCTGGACTTTGTGACTTGCTTATAACAAATAGAGAATGGAGAGGAAAATACAGTGAATTTACAGTGGAGAGGCCTCATAAACACCACCTTAGGTAAGATTAATGTCAAGGGTAACATCACCAGTAAAACTGCAGGTTGATGGCATGTGACCCTGATATGATACAATGTGCATAGCACGACACCTCTTCCCAAACCTCATGACCTCAGTTGACTTACGAGAAATCATGAGTCAACCCCAAATTCTACAAAACACCTGAGTGCTACCTTTCAAAGCTATCCAAGTCATAAAAGACAAGAAAGACTGAGAAACTGTCATAGACTGAGGGAGACTAATGAGACATGACAGCTAAGGCTGAGTGCTATGTGGAATCCGGGATGGGCTCTTGGAACAGAAGGACAATAGTGGGAAAACTGGGGAAATCTAAATAACTCTGTAGTTGAGCTAATAGCGTTATACCATTTTTTTTTGTTGTTATTGTTTTGTTTTTTTGAGACAGGGTCTCACTCCGTCATCCAGACTGGAGTGCAGTGGCTCACTGCAACCTCCGCCTCCCAGGCTCAGGGGATCCTCCCACCTCAGCCTCCCTAGTAACTGGGACTACAGGCGTAACATCATAGGAAGCTGCGTGAAGGGGATGAGAACCTCTCTGTACTATCTTTACAACTCTTTTGTAAATCTAAAATTATTTCCAGAAAGAAGATTTTGGTTTTGTTTGTGAAGCCTAGAGGTAATTTAAATGCACAGTCCTTCCCTTGCTTTCCCTTTGGGAAGGTGGACTATCATCAGGGCTGGGGTGCACATTTGGCCAGTCTGGGCAGCTCTGGCTTCTTCCGTGGAAAAAGCTATACCACATTCCCCAAATTCTACAGAATGCCATACCACCTGTCCCATTTTCTGACCTTAGCCAAGCTGGCCATCAGAGTGTGACAATGCCCAGGAATGGGGATGGTGGGCCTGCAGAGCTAGGGAGGAAAATGAACACAGGCTATAAGGGAGTTCATGTATAGAGGCGGAGCTTCTCAGGCCTCAGGGAAATGCATAATTCAAGAATATGAAGTTAGTCAATTTCCATCCACCAATCAAACTGATCAATATTATGCATACACAATGGTGAAAAGGAGAGAAGGGCACCCCAAGATGCCATGATGGTGATGTGGGGAATCAGTGTTTCTTGCCTATTCTGACAGTCTCCAAAGATGGCCACCATCAATTTCTTGCTAAGCAGCAAAATACTGATTTGAAGCCAGGCAGCCTGACCTTAGAGCTCACGGTTTTAAGAAGTCATAGTTCAGAGATGAAGGAGTGAGGGTAAGAATGAAGACAAGCACCCAGGGCCATAGGCTACCACCCAGACCTTGTCTCGCTAGGTGAGAGGTGAAAAACCACTGTGATTATTTGGTTTTTATAAAATGAGAATTTTTCTGCTTTGGGCTCAGTGGCTCATGCCTGTAATCCCAACACTTTGGGAGACCAAGGTGGGCAGATCATTTCAGGTCCAAGTACATGCATGCTGTTCAACCCATCAAACAACTATCACTAGATGGAATCTCTCCTAGCCTTGAATTTGGGTTGGCCTTTTGACTTACTTTGACCAATACAATGTGGCAGAAGTGATGCTGTGCCAGTTATAGGTCTAGGCTCTGAGAGTTCTGGCAGCTTCTGTTTTTCCTCTTGAAGCCAATGTTTGCAGAAATCCTGAAAACCCTTAGACTCTGTGGCTGCCATATTGTGAGAAAGCGCAAGACAGCTGGGGGGAGAAGCCCATGGAGGAACAACAAAGTTCCAGATGTGTGGGGTGAAACCTGAGACCTGCCAGTCCAGCTTACTTGCCAGTAGAATTCAGCCACACGAGTGACCTCAGCTGATGCCAAGAGAGTAGAATGGCCTGGCTGATCCTACTAAAGCCACAGTATCATGACAAATGAGAAATCATTGTTTGTTTAACTATTAAGCTTTGGGTTGATTTGTCATGTAGCAATGGATAACTGAAGTGCTCATAGACATACTTTCTTCCTGTTACTCAACTTTTTATACTTACCCTCATACATTTCAACTTTCTTTAAATATAATATATCAAAATAAAAGGCAAAGTATGCTTCATTTATGTAAAGTAGTGGTAGAATATTTCAAACAAATATTAAATCAGGAATTGGAAATCAGATTATATTACTGATCTGCTCTTATTCTTCTGCTGGCTTCATACATCACTCAGAATAAGCCAAGACATCATTGTGATCTGCAAGACCCTATATGTGCTGTCCTCTAATCCTTGCCTTCCTGACCTTAATTTCTACTACTCATTGCCTTTGATCTTCCTTGAGTGTGACAGGTGCAGTCCACCCCAGGACCTTTGCATTTGCTGTTCCTTGTGCCTGGAATGTTTCAATTACAGACATATTCATGGACTGCCTGCCCTCTCATCTCCTTCAGGACTTCATTGACAAGGTAAAAACTGTTACCTAACCTGATTGATTATTTATTTTATTTTTGAGACAGAGTCTCACTCTGTTACCCAGGCTGGAGTGCAGTGGTACAATCTCAGCTCACTGCAACCTTCACCTCCTGGCTTCAAGTGATTCTCATGTCTCAGCCTCCTGAGTAGCTGGGACTATAAGTGTGTGCCACCACGCTGGGCTAATTTTATTTATATATTTATTTATTTTTAGTAGAGATGGGGATTCACCATGTTGGCCAGGCTGGTCTCAAACTCGTGGCCTCAAGTGATCTGTCCACCTCTGCCTCCCAAAGTGCTGGGATTACAGGCATGAGCCATCATGCCCAGCCACCTAACCTGATTTAAAGTTGCTACTCTCCCATCTCTGACTCTTTCTATCTGCTGCCTTGCTTTATTTTTCTTCCTCACACCCATTTCCACTTAACATACTGTGTAGTATTATCCATCTTGCTTGCGGTCATCTCCTCTCAGTAAAACCTCACTTACAAGAAAGCAGATATTTCTGCTCGTTTTGTAGACTTCTATAAATCTAGAACTTAAAACTGTGTGTGGCACAAAGTTGGTCTTCATTAAATCTTTGTTGAATGAATTAATCCAAGCACTTTGGAGGCCAAGGTGGGCCGATCACCTGAGTTCAGGAGTTCAAGACCACCCTGACCAACATGGTGAAACCCCATCTTAAAAAAAAAAAAAAGAATTTTCTAAATCCCAAAGCTTCAACTCTGGTGGTTTCAGGCTGGTGTGTGGTGCATAGATAGCTTCACCTATTGGCCATGTGTGGCACTGCAGTTCAGCTCTATGAGACAAGAGTTTGGAATCACCAAGAATACATTTAGGAGAACCTCAAGCCTATGGCCCAATGGTCAACAAACTTTTTCTGTAAAGTGCTAGATTCTAAATACTTTAGGCTGTGTGGGTCATATGTCCATCACAATTGCTTGACACTGTCCTTGTAGCATGAAAGCAGACTTTGACAAAATATAAGCAAATATAAGTGGCTGTGTTTCAATAACAGTGCATTTATACACACTAAAATATGAATTTCATATAATTTTATACATCACAAAGTAGTCTTCTTCTTTGATTTCTTTTTCAAACATTTACAGATGAAAAAACCAGTCTTGGCTTGCAGGCCATATGAGAATAGATGGTGGACCACCTTTGGCCTATGGGCTATAGTGTGCTGAACACTGCTATTGACAATCTCCAAGTGACCCAAAGTGTAGGCAAAGAATTCCATTTCCCAGGGTGAAGACTATTCATTTTTACAGAAGTATTATTCATAATGTAACTTCATGAATATTCATAGTAATTTCTGCTTCCAGGCACTTTTATAGCCAACACACATGGATGAGAAAGTGTCAGGCAGTGGCCAAATGAGAAGAACCAATCTTCAGGCTGGGAATGCCAAATCCACTAACCTCTTCATGCTTCTTTCCCCTGAGAAGGAGATGGCCCATGTAGGAGGGAGCATGGCAGGCTATCAAAGGTAGGGTGACACAGGAATCAGGTTGATGAAGGTGCTAAAGAGGGAAAGGCTGTGAGTTTGTTTCTTAAATGAACCAATTAGCTGTGCTGAATCTCTTGGCTGAAGTCTGTTCCCTGGGCCCCAGACAGTTATTGTATCAGTCAGGATTCTCCAGAGAAACAGAGCAAATAGAATACACACACACACACACACACACACACACACACAAAAATATATGTATATAAGCAATGACCCAGTTCCATATATATTTATATTGTGTGTACATATTTGTGTGTATATATATATATATATATTTATTTATGTAAATATAAATATATATATGGAACTGGCTAATGTACTTGTGGAGGATAAGAAGTCCAGCAATTTGGTCAGATTCCGTGGCTCACACCTGTAATCCCAGCACTTTGGGAGGCCGAGGTGGGTGGATCACCTGAGGTCAGGAGTTTGAGACCAGCCTGATCAACATGGTGAAACCCCATCTCTACTAAAAATACAAAAATTAGCTGGGCATGGTGGCAGGCATCTATAGTCCCAGCTACTCAGGAGGCTGAGGCAGGAGAATTGCTTGAACCCAGGAGGTAGAAGTTGAGGTTGCAGTGAGCTGAGATCACGCCACTGCACTCCAGCATGGGCAACAGAGGGAGACTCTGTCTCCAAAAAAAAAAAAAAAAAAAGAAGAAGAAGAAAAATTCCAAACACAGAAGTAGAGAACAAATTAAAGCAAACCCCTATGTACCTGGTTACCCAGTTTTAAGAGCTGTCAACGATCAGCCCAAATTGTTTCTTCCATAGTTCAACCCTAGGTAACTTTGGAATCATTTTCAGATCTGAAGTCATTTTACTAAGCAAAGGACATTTTATTTATTTAATTAAAAAAATTTAATTTTCCCTTCAGTTTTACTAAGGTATAACTGGCTAATAAAATTGTATATGTTTACAGAATACAATGTGATGTTTTGATATATGCACACATTGTGAAATGATTAAATCAAGCTAATTGACATAGCCATCACCTCACATGCTTATTGTTTTGAGGTGAGAACATTTAAGATCTACTCTCTTGGCAAAGGTGATTTTAAGGATATAGGAATTCATTATTTGGAATTCCAAAACTACTCAAAATCCACTTAGAGAAATGAAAAACTAGGCCAGGTGCGGTGGCTCATGCCTGTAATTACAGCACTTTGGGAGGCTGAGGCTGGTGGATCACCTGAGGTCAGGAGTTTGAGACCAGCCTGGACAACATGGTGAAACCCCGTCTCTACAAAAAATACAAAAATTAGCCGGGCATGGTGGCAGGTGCCTATAATCCCAGCTACTTGGGAGGATGAGGCAGGAGAATTGCTTGAAGCTGGGAGGGAGAGGTTGCAGTAAGCTGAGATCGCGCCACTGCACGCCAACCTGGGAGATACAGCAAGACTACATCTCCAAAAAGAGAAAAATGCAAAACTGAAGTGGCATAAGTTTCCCTGTACCTTTGGTCTCCCACACTTTGTTGTTTATGTCTGACTTCTTACTGTTGGTGGTGTTTTTATTTCAACCTCCCCTTTAAAATTTCTTTTTTTTTTTTTTGTTTTTTGAGACGGAGTCTCACTCTCTCTCCCAGACAGGAGTGCAGTGGCGCAATCTTGGTTCACTGCAACCTTCACCTCCTGGGTTCAAGCAATTCTCCTGCCTCAGCTTCCTGGGTAGCTAGGATTATAGGCACATGCCACCATGCCCCGCTAATTTTTGTATTTTTAGTAGAGACAGGGTTTTGCTCTGTTGGTCTGGCTGGTCTCAAACTCCTGACCTGAGGTGATCCACTTACCTTGGCCTCCCAAAGTGCTGGGATTATAGGTGTGAGCCACCACGCCCTGCCTAAAATTTCTTATTTTTTTGTACACTGTTTATATCCTTGGGAACAAGAGAAAAAAGAAACCCAAACTCATGTGTGCAGATGTGCCCCCATTCTCTTCTCCTCCCCCTCCTTTCCCCTCCCTAGGAAAAAAGATATCTTCCTACTTCTCCTTCCTCACATATACAAACATACCAGATTATTTTATAATAAATTCCAGATATCATATAAATTATACATTTTTAGTATATATTTTAAACATAAAATGATTTTTTGGTAATAATATAACCAAAATATCATTATCAAATTTAAAAAAATAATTTATTAAAATACCAGCAAGTATCCAGTCAATGTTCATAAGTCTCTGATTGTCTCATGTTTTTATTTTTTTATAGTTGGCTTATTGTAATCAGCATTCATACCACACATTTATATGTGGTTGATATTTCTCTTAAGTCTTTATCTCTCTCTCTCTTTTATTGAGGAGAAATTCATATAACATGTAATTATCATTTTAAAGGGTACCATTCAGTGGCATTTAGTGCATTCACAATGTTGTGAACTACCACCTCTTTTACTTTCAGAACATTTTTATCAGGGAAAGTGTGGTGGCTCACGCCTGTAATCCCAGTACTTTGGGAGGCCAAGGTGGATGGATCATCTGAGGTTAGGAGTTTGAGTCCAGCCTGGCCAACATAACGAAACCCTGTCTCTATTAAAAGTATAAAAATTAGCCAGATGTGGTGACGGGCACCTGTAATCCCATCTATGTGGGAGACTGAGGCAGGAGAACTGCTTGAACCCAGGAGGCAGAGGTTGCTGCGAGCTGAGATCATACCACTGCACTCCAGCCTGGGCGACGAGAGCAAGATTCAATCTCAAAAAAAATTTTTTTTTTCATCACCCCAGAAAAATACCCGTTGAGTAAAATTATCCCCAGTTCCCCCTCTCCCCCAGTCCCAGACAACCCCTCGTCTACTTTCTGTCTTTATGGAATTGCTCATTCTGAATACTTTATATAAAAAGATTCATATAATGCATGGCTTTTGTGTCTGATCTTAAGACTCTTTTAGTGTACAGTTTCCTCCTCTCTCTCTTCCTTTTCTTGACCTTTATTTGTTGAAATAACTGGGTCGTCATTTGATAGAGAGTCCACAATCTGTTTTTTGCTGATTGTATCATGTGGGTGTTGTTTAACCTGTTCCTCTCTCCCCTGTACCTTCTGTCAATTGTAATTAGAGCTAGCAGCAAGATCCGATTAAGGTTTGATTTTTCTGGCAAAAATCTTTCATAAAGAGTCCTGTGTATTTTGTATTACTTTATGTGAGAGGGTATTTAATGTTATTTGTTATAAGATTGATCAGTGGGCTCAGATATCATCAGCCTGATCTGTTCACTATCCAGTTTCTCATTAGCTTCTCACTGGATAATTTCAGGAGCCACTGCTTATCATTGCCTGGATCCATTATTTTATTAGAGCTTGTAAAAAGGTGATATTCTAATTTTGTCATTCTTTCACACTGATTAGCTGAGAATCTTGCCTAAAAAGGAATTTTCCTACATCAACTATTTGATTTTTCTGAAATATAGTTCATGCTAGTAGGGCAGGTAAATACTTGATTCTTTCTTTACTTGCCAGTCTTCAGAAAATGAATTAGGTCCCTAGCCATCTCCAATAATTAACTATGAGAGTTTTAAAGAAAAGTATTATTGTGAACTCATGGATTGGAACATATTTGATGTGCTTTGATTTAAAGCAGTTATTATTTTACTGTGCAGATTTCTCCACCTTTGGCTAGTGGGGACCACTTTGGGTTAGTTCTATGTCCTTTGACACAATTACAGAAGTCTTTGATAACTGCTTGCTTTCTGATATGACGATATTCCATTCTCATTTTGTACCTTTAAAATCATATTGTTAGCATTAACATTGATGTTATTTTGAAACTATTTTATGTGTTCGAAATAAGTAATTATGTTGGTGCTCTTTAGGAATCAAGATTTTCACCATAAAAGAAATACATATATAAAATCAAATAAGTAAAAACCCAATAGAATTAGAATTGGATTGTTTGTTTAAACCCATGATGTAGTTTCCCTTAAAAAAATATTTTTCAGCACTTTCCACTTAAACATTTAGAAACAGCAACCAACTCAGCAACAAAGAGAGCCCAGATTATGGTCTTTAAATGCTATTTCTCACTAAAGGTAGGGCTCCTCAGATAAAGATTGATGCTAGGTCTAGAGGAAGCAATTCATATAGGTTTTTGATGGACATTTGGGTGCATTTGTAAGTATATGCAGCTAGATATTTAACTATAACTTGAGAGTTAACTGCAGTGACTATAGAAGTCACAGGGAATGACTCAGCAGCAGCTAGAGGGACTCCCTCCTCTTACTCCTCAGTTATTAGACCCTGCCATTATTTATTTATCTGTTTATTTTTAACCATCAAAACTCATCCTGCCAAGGTATTGGACCCAAAAGTCTTTTCCTATTGTCCATCTCTTTCTTCTGTTTGGTTGCTCTCTTTTCTTTACCTTACATTTTGTATGACCAACTTCTCATCCTTTGATAAAACAAGTACATGCCTCACCTCCTCCAGGAAACTGTCTGATTCCCTTCAGATTGGTAGGTTGAGCTGCCTTGATGTTCTTTTGGTCTGCAGGGCAGGACTCTTGTAATGCACTGAATTGAAATAAAGACCTTCCTGTGTGTGGCACACATCCTCTGATAAACTCTCCTGCACAATTAAAAAGAAAAAGTGAATTAGACTTGCCTTGTCTATTAGGTTTTGAGTTCCTTGGGCAGAAGAAGTGAGTCTCTTATTTCTTTTCCTCCCTTTAAGGTGTGGCAGAGGCTGGGCACACTCCTTAATATTTACTGATTAATTTCTAGGTTTCTGTATTGGACTGTATAAAGTTTCAGCTGCTGAAATAAGGATCTAAAATAACAGAGGCTTAAACAAGATAGAAGTGTATTTCTCTTTAATGTAGCCATCCTGGCCTAAAGAATCCAAAGTTTATGTGGAGGCTGAATTGTGCCAAGCCCCTTCCCTTTAAGGCCATGGACTGGCTGTTAGCAAATCATTTCTGCTCACTTCCCATTGGCCAGAACTTATCACATGACCACACCTAGCTGCAAGGGAGTCTGGGAAATGTAAAAGTGAAGTTCTGTAGAGGACGGTGGGGAGAAGGATATCAAGAGTCAACCAGCATTCCCTGCCAAGGACCCTTAGGGCCTGAACAGTGCTGTCAGGACTCACTCTGAGTCTCATTGCCTCACTTTCTAGGTCATTTAAAAAACATATTAATTATAAAAGTAATATATGTTTATTATAAACAAAAAAAAAGAACTAGAGTTTTAGAAGTATGCAAAGTATATGGTGCCTGGTGACGGACTGAGACTCTGTCTCAAAAAATAAATAAATAAAAATAAAAATAAAAATAAAATAAAATAAAATAAAAAATAAATAGAAGTATGCAAAGTATAATGTGGAAAACAAAATCCTTACTTTATCACCATCATCCTACACTCCTCTCCAGAGGTAACCACAGTTAACAGTTTGGTGCAGTTTTGTCCAGACCTTTTATTATGATTATGATCTCATGAATACATGTGCATGCACACACACACACATGCATACACATATGCCTCCTCATAGATATATATTTTTCTATATTTTTCAAATGGGATTGTACAATAGATATTGATATGGTTTGGCTGTGTCTCTACCCAAATCTCGTGTGGAATTGTAGCTCCTGTAATTCCCATATGTCATGGGAGGGACCTGGTGGGAAGTAACTGAATCATAGGAGTGGATTTTTCCTGTGCTGTTCTCATGGTAGTGAATAAGTCTCATGAGATCTGATGGTTTTATAAAGCGCAGTTCCTCTGCACACACTCTCTTTGCCTGCTGCCATGTAAAACGTGACTTTGCTCCTTATTTGCCTTCTGCCATGATTGAGAGGCCTCCTCAGACATGTGGGTCAATTAAACTTCTTTCCTTTATAAATTACCCAATCTCAGGTATGTCTTTATTAGCAGTGTGAGAACAGACTAATACATATATATATATATATACACACACACACACATATATTATATATATATGTATTATATATACACACACACACATATATATATATATAAAACAATTTGACTTTTCGCTTTAGTATTATTTAGTATTTAGGATTATTCAGTATGTAGTATTATTTAGTATGTAGGATTATTTAGTATGTAGTATTATTCCATCATGTGAATAGACCTTAATTTAAGCACGTTCTTCATTGATAGACCTTTTAGAAAACTACTGTGGCATAAAAGTTGACCTTTGTTGGGATAAATTTCTAAGCTGAATTGATGAGCTCTCAGCTCTGATTAGATCCAAAATCCAAAATCCAATGATTGATATATTATGTGACCAAAATCATCATCTATGCTTCTAAAAGGGGCTTGGTACAGTTGATTTAATGGAGGTATTTCAACTTTCCCAGAGAGGAATCAACTTAATAACAATTTAATTGTTCACATTTGTTTAGTACATTCCAACCTTTCAAAGCATCTGTGATACTAGTTATTCCCTCTAACAGTCCTGGAAGAAAGTAGCACAGGCTTTATCATCCTCAATATACAGGTGAAACCAAAGCCCAGAGTGAGAAAGCACACAGGAACTTGGTGGCTATTGGTCAGGGTGGACCTTGGAAAGTCCCAGAGTGGCCTGACCTCACACTCAGTGTTCACTTGGTGTTCCTGTACCACTGGCTGATCTCTTACTTATGCAGCAAGCCCTGGGCTCCCGGATCCTGTAGACAGGCACAGACACTGTCATGAGCCCCTCAGTCACATCTTCTGACTCTCGAAGAATAATCCAGATTGGCCAGGAGAAGGCAATTAATCTGATGATGGCCTATCTGAGGAACTGTCAAAGAGAGATGAAGATCAGCTAATCCAACTCCCTCAGGGTACTGTCAGGGAAGCTGGGCCCAGGTGGCATGCCCAAGTTTACACCACACATCAGTGGCAGAGCCAGGCCAAGAACCCACGCCTCTTGCTTTCTGCTCTTGGCCTTCTTGCCATACCTCATAGATGCATTAAGAGGTTTTAGGATGGAATTGTCTGTTAGTAACAATATGCTTGGCAGGCACAAAGCACAGGGAAAAACTCCACAGTGCTTTGGGCAAGAGATGTGAAAGAGAAAACCGTAAGAGAGAAGCAAGTCTATGCTGCCAGAATCTCTTTCATCTCCTCTCTCTGCGACCTCACCCTCACAGCCTTGCTCAGACACTGTCTGTTTCTGTGCTCGGTTAAATTGTGTGTGAGTTCAACTCTTGCAGACCAAATGGCACAGCAATAAAAGCAAAGCCTTAGGAATATTATAGATGAGGGTTCAAATTCCTTATTACCAAATTTCTTGTTATCTAGATGATCTTGGACAAGGGCTGAATCTCTTTTGTTTCAGTGGCCTCATCTATAACATGGGGGATAAGCGAGAGCCTTTGGATGGTTGGAAACAGTACATGAGAGGGAACATGCAAAGAAGTTAGCACGGACCTCAGGATAGCACACAGCCTCCACGAATGGTGGCTTTTACTCTCCACAAACATTTTCTGAGAACCTACAGGACACCAGCTACTGTGCAAGACACAGTGGGGGATACAAACATGAATAAGACACAGTCTTACCCTGTAGAAACGTACAATCTAGTAGGGTAGGGATGGGTGATACAGAAGCAGCTCCACCTTGTGTCTTTATATAATTCTGAAGCCTTCTACCAGGAAGGCTGGAGTTCTCTTATTCCATATAAGCCTCCTCCACCATATAGGAAAACACATGATTCCAACACAGCCATGTGTCGAATCCATCCTTAAGGATTAGAGATAGAAGTAACAGATACTAACACTGATATCACATCTGTAGACTGCCAGATAGACAGAGCCCTTTGAAGTTCCAGTCTCTTGATGGTCTCAGGACCAGGCAAGCTCCCCATGCCACATCCTGTGAGGCCATGTAGGCCCCTGGTGACACTCCTCCTCTTTGGGACCATGCTGGGCTTTTGAATTTAGTAGAGAGGGGGCAAGATCCCATCGATCTCCATATAGTTAGATCCATCTTTTCCTTAATGAAAAAAAATCTCCAACATTATCTCCAAACACAGAGATCTACCCTCCTTTACAAAGTGCATTCCTCTGCCTGGTTTTAGTCTCAAGTGTCTCCCTATCCAAAGTGAGACTGCCCTTTGCCTGCCTTGTATTTATGAATACACTGAATTTTGGACCTGTGAACATGATGACTGAACCTGAGTGGTCTTTTTCTGGTCTCCAGGAGATGCCCACTGGTTCTCAAAAGGGGAAACCAAGGCTAAGCCTTCCTGTGGCTCCTCCCCCTCCCCATTCCCCGCTCCCCCACACCAGACCTTACAATGTCGAAGGTGCTCCACCAGCACACGGCTTGGGCTGCCTGCTTTGCCCTTTTTCTGGAAAGCACGTTTTGGCAGAGTTGAGCCATCGTGTTCCCATTTGGGGCTCTCCTATAGAAAAGGCTCAGTTATCTTGTTCAGAGATCCCCAATAATCACCGCGCTTACAAAACTTGCTACGGGCTATCATTACGGCAACCACATTTTCTAAACCCGTTATCAAAACTTCACAGCTGACGTTGTCTGGGAAAAGGAAACAGACCCTGTGAAATGTAGCCATACCAGGGAGAACAGGGACATGCTGGGGCAAAGGCAGGGATAAGACATTGAGCTTTGGGAAAACAGAGAAGGGAGCAATTCTGAGAAAAGCCAAAAATGGTAAAATGAAAACCTCTAATCCAAATCAGGCTCCCAGGTGCCCATAAAGATAAATGGGCCAGTCAGGGTGGGAACCTGGGTTCTGGGGCAGCTCTGAAACTCTCAAAGAAAGAGTTGCCAAATGTGAGAATTAATTTTCCAGTAAATTAATGAGACCTTGCTCTCCTAACTGTAATTACAGTTACTACTGACTGCAGGACTTGAATGTGCCAGGCACCGTGCTGTGTTTTATATGTTCTGTATCACTGAAGTGTAGCTACTAAGATGTCAAAAGGATTTTACTATAATTAGTCCACCCATCCATCTATCTATCCATTTGTCCATCCATCCATCCATCCATCTGATCATCCATCCATCCATCCATCCATCTGTACATCCATCTAGTAACATTTGCTAAGCAAGTACTAGGTCCCTGAAGGGCCATGATTACAGTGGATTGAAGGAGGCCCACACATATACAAGTAGCCCCATCACAATGTGATAATATAAGGTGAGATGATTTTTCCAGGAATCTACCAAAGGGCCCTCAGTTCCAGCCCCCACCTCCCAACTTGTGAGTCAGAAATTAAAACGCATTCATTAATCCCATCTGAAAGTCCCAAACACCTCTCTGCTTCATGTGGTAATAAATATTTCATGCCCAATTGTGCTGCGTTCCTCGCTGTGTTTATTAAATGGAGTTTCTCATAATTCCAGTTATTCATTTTAATAGGTCAGGCCTTGGCTGTGATTTAAACAGACCGCTGAGGAAACAGCCGTGGTTAAACATTGTAACAATATGGATTATTAATTTAATTGGCTGGCTATTACTTGTTTGGACTCTGAGCTAACACATTTAGTTCAGTCTCTGGTGGCCCATAAACTGCAAAGGTCGTGACTTTAACATTCAGAAGAATGGGAAAAAGGAATTGAGGTTGAGATTAGGAAGAAAACTTACAAAACAGCATGGGGAAGACAGTGTGAGGGAGCGTGGGCTTGCTGGAGGCAGGGCAGGGCAAAGGGGGTTCATTTGTTGGCTTCTCATTAGAACTTCCTCAGCAAACAGTGCCTGGGCCAGCAACTGCCAGGAGCCAATCTCTCTCACTCAGATTTCTAAAAGCGCCAAACCCTTAGATATGGTGATGGGAGCACCCCACACCCCGGGAAGGCCACATCTGTTTTCTGGATGCCTGAGCCCCAGGAAAGGGTTGTGCGTTGTTGAAAAAGCAAGTGAGAAATCAGGGGTACCAGAATGACCGTTCTGCAGCCCCCCGAACATCAGAGCTATGAATGACTGACTTCCTCTTCTGCCAAAGGCCCTGTGACCCTCCTAGATGCCACCCAACGTGCAGGGGTCCCAGACCCTGAGGTCTAGACGAGATCATCTCTGGACCCCCCACACTCCATAACCTGTGGATATCCAAAGCCACCCCTGTGTGGCCCAGGCTGGAGTACGATGGCACGATCTCAACTCAAGGCAACCTCTGCCTTCCAGGTTCAAGCCATTCTCCTGCCTCAGCCTCCCGAGGAGCTGGGATTACCGGTGCCCACTACCACAGACAGCTAAATTTTGTATTTTTAGTAGAGGTGGGGTTTCACCATGTTGGCCAGGCTGGTCTGGAACTCCTGGCCCAAAGTGATCTGCCTGCCTTAGCCAGGCGTGGTGGTGGGCAACAGAGTGAGATTCCATCTCAAAAAAAAAAAAAACAAAAAAAAAAGTAGCACATAAATTACTACATTACAGTTTAAAAAATATTTTGATAACTGTATTCTAATATAGTTGGCTTACTCATCTTAGTATTTTGGTTTATCTGTTTAGAAACATTAATCCGAGAAGTGATCCTTGGCCTTCCCCAAGGGGCCAATATGGGCACACAGAGGAATTCAGCTTCACTCAGCCCACCTTGACATTGCCACACTCTGGACCTTTCTCTGAGTGGGAACCCGTCTGTGGCTCAGCGGGCATTCTCCTCCCCCACTCCCGTAGTCACCTGCCTATTTGCTGCCTGGATCTTCACCATACTATCAGTCCACAGGTGCTGATGAAGAAAGTAGGGGACGGGGGAGACTGAGTAACTTTGCGTTGCATATTTGGAAGCATCAGGCCAGTAATTTGTGGCAGCAAGAAATGGTCATGTTTGCCAGAATGCGACCAAGAGATAGGAGAACAGACCTCGAATTTGGAAGCAGTGGTTTGTAGACAAATAGAGCGTGTCTGTTTCCTAGTTCCCTTCCTGTCTCAAGAGTTGATGACTTTCATAGTTCTTACATTCAAAGTGAAGAGCAAGCCTGTGAAATGCATTATCCCAAGAGAAGGCACAGGCTGGCAGCTAACAGCGGGGGTAGCTTATGTCAGATGTGCAGCTAGTGCCTGCCAATAGAGGCACTCAACTAGTTGGCTGAATTGATGAACGAAGGAGGGAAGGAAGGAAGGAAGGAAAGAAGGAAAGAAGGAAGGAAGGAAAGAAGGAAAGAAGGAAGGAAGGAAAGAAGGAAGGAAGGAGGGAAGGAAGGAAGGAAGGAAGGATATGGTGGTCAACTTTGTGTGTCAACTCGTCTGGGCTGGGGATGCCCAGATAGCTAGTAGAACTATTTCTGGGTATGTCTGTGAGGAAGTGGAAGAGACTAGCATTTGAATCAGTAGACTTAGTATAAGAACACTGTCCTCACCAATGTGAGCAGGCATCATCTAAGCCAGGGATGGCCCAGGTAGAACAAAAAGGCAGAGGAAGTGAATTTGCTCCTTCTATTTGAGCTGGGATATCCATCTCTTCCTGCCTTGGACATTGGTACTCCTGGTTGTTGGGCCTTTGGACTTAGACCAGAGTTTACTCTATCTGCTCCCCTGTCCTCAGGCTTCAGACTTGGTCTTTCGACTTGAACTGAATGATACCACTGGCTTCTTTGGTTCTCCAGCTTGCATATAGCATATCATGGGACTTCTTTGCCTCCATAATTTTGTGAGCCAATTCCTATACTGTCTCTGTCTCTCTCTTTCCTCTCTATGTGTGTATAGATAGATTCTATTGGTTCTGTTTCTCTGGAGAACGAATATAGAGTACTTACTAAATTACTAGGGGAGGTTGGAGATTGGGAGAGATAAGTCCATAAACAGCATGATTCCTAAGAATTCAGGGGCCCAGTTCCATCCCCAAATATGTGTGTGTGTGTGTGTGTGTGCGCGCGTGTGTGCATACATGCATAAAGTCAGATTACAACAAGTATCATATCCCAGAGAGAAAAAAAAGTAGCAGATGTGATGTGCATTATTATTGTCTTCATTCCCAACAGAAGCCCTGCAAAGTCCTGCCGTGTGCTGCCTTTCACCCTCACCCATCTGCCTGCCCTGCAGGTGCTGCCGCTCCCACTTGCTTCTGTCCTTGTCCACACTGTTCACACACCCAGCTCAGTCTAAGGGGAGGAATGGGAGGGGGGTGGCATTTGGCTTCAAGACAGAGACTACCAAGCAATGCGCTGCTTCTCCAGCGTGGAAGTTGGAAATGGGCAGAGAGAAGCCGTCAGTTCTGGCAGAGACTGAAGTTGGAGACAGATGAGGGCAGGTGGGATGAAAGGGGACTTCTGCACATTTTATATGGAAAAGAAGAGGCAGGTGGGCTGTCCATGCACACAGACTCCAAACCAAACCCTATGCAGCTGTGTGAATGGTCTCAGGCTCCCCTGAAAAAGATGGGAGTGCCTGCTTTCTTCTCCCTGGCACTCCCATCTGTACCTTGCTGAGTGCAGGGCTCCACAAGGTGAGACTGTCTGATTCTAGGAAAACCAGGCTTGGTAGCTGCTTTCCTGAGATTGAAAGGGGGTGTGTTTAGCCCCAGGAATCCATCCAGAGCGAGCTGGAATCATTGTTTATAAAAGGCATTCCAAAATTTGTAGAGATGGTTCTCCATATTGCTCTTTTAAACTCTTGAGACAGTGTGTCCACAGGTGCACTCACAGCAAGCGTGGTGTCTATGAGAACAAGGCTGAGCAAAGAATTATTGAATTCCTACTATGTGCCAGGCAAAGAGGAGGTTACAAAAATGAATAAGCAACACCCTTGCCCTGCACAGGGAGACCTCAGGGGAACTAACGATCCAGGCAACCTCAGCCCAAGCTCTGTGGGCAGGAGGTCTGTGCATCTGGGGGCTGCCATTTTGTGTGGCCGTATTACCTGACATCTCTAGGAGAGCAATCTCCACTTCCAATGGCCTCTATTGTTGGCATGGTCGTGCCAGTCCCTCCAATAGCAGGCTTCAGGAAGACTTTGGGTTTGGACATCTCCAGGTGTTTATTTGATTTTTCCTATTTCTCAGTTTTTAATTGGCTTCAGATGTGAGTACCCAATAGAGGCCCTGAATAAATAAAACAGATCATAAAATATGGCCAAGCAAAATGGGCGTGAGTAATCCCAGAGTGCATGGAAATGCACTTCCAGAAAGGCTCATAAATAATGAGGTGGAAACAGTAGTCTATTTTTTCTTTAATGGAAAGCCAATTAGGAACCCTCTCTGGACTGGCGGGAGGAGCCAGGTTCCTTTGTTCTGTAATGAGGAGGTGGGGGGTAGAGTGGGTGAGGGGAAGCCACTAATCTTGCCAGAAAGGTCAGAGAAAATTCTCCGGTCATTGGGCCTGCAGAGAGTGACGAAGCAGGAAGTCCAACACAAAGTAGGCTTCCCAGCCCTCGTCAAGCTTCTCCAGCTCCTTTTCCGTTGGTGCAGGAAGGACTTTAAGCCCAAGCTGACTTGGGAAGAAGAACCGGCAGGACTCTTTGGAGGCTTGTGGCAGGCAGACTCTCTGTGAACTCTAAGAATCTTGTGGTTATTGACTCATTCTTGGCTTCTGCCCTTCCCTCCAGGAGGCCTGGAAGGAGTGTCCCGGCTGGTACCATCGCCAGGGTGGGCCAGCTTTGAGCTGCAGGAGGGAAGAGGGGGAGAGCAGGATTCTAGAGCCATTCTCAGCAGCAGGCGTCCCAGCAGACCCTAGTGAATCTCCTCACACTTCCCAATTGCTCTCCCTACAGACTGGTGTCACCTCATTCCAGACACTGGTTTCCTTCGAGCTGGTAATGCCCTTCATGGTGCTTCCACACAGAACATTATGGATGATCTTGTTCCACTGAGGCATGGCAGGTATAGTGTCCTCCACCCTTCATAAGAGGGAACTGAGAAACAGAGAAGAAATGAGACTGTCCGAAGTCACACAGCCTCGGAACAGCAGTACTGGAAATCAGTTCTTTTCACTCTACATGATCTCCGGGGTGGCTGGTGCCCAGCTGGTGACTGTAAGTGGGTATCATGGTGGCCTCCCAGCCGAAGGATTAGAGACATCTGTAGTGGTTAATAGCACAGGCTTTGGAGTCCGGGAGACCAAGGTGAGGTTCTTGACTCTGTCCCTTAATAGTTGTGTGGTCTTGATCCAGTTTCTTAATTGTTCGAAGCCTGTTTCTGCATTTGTAAAATAGGGCTACTGAACTTGGGCTAATGGAGTTGGTTCCCACCTGTCAGGAAGCAATAAATAACAGTGATACTGCTAGTACTTACTATTGTGAGGAGGCTTTGTGGCCAGCAGGCCTTTGGAATAGCTGATGCATTCCCCGTGGAGCCCACTGTGGGCTCAGGAGCATCACTACTGAGTTCCGACTCTGTCTGTGTGAACAGTATTCCCTGGAGACCTGGCTCAATGTCATACGAGGACCCGGGGAGGCAGCCAGACATGGCCAGCTGCCTCCAGCTCTAGGCTCATGCTGAGCAGGGTGGAGAAGAAGGGAGGCCTTGGGCTGAGGATGCCTGCTGAGCCTTCTTGGAGGATCTGAGGATCTTCTGTGCTCACCAATACAGAGTCACAGGGGAGGCAGCAGGTCCCTCAAAGCCGAGACTTTTCCTGCATATCATTCTAAAACGAAATCAGTGGCAGTTTGATGGAGAGAGGAGTCCACAGAGCGTAGCAGCTTTGCTGTATGGGAGCTTTCGACCAGAGCTTTTGGCAAAGGGTCACAGCTGGTATCTATTGCTTTTGTTCCTTATAATGAGTTTTGGTCAAGGTTTTTGTTTGTTTGTTAAAGGAATTTTACTTTTCCTCCATTGAAATAGGTAAACCACGCTCACCCATCTGTGAGAGCTCAAGGAAATCCTTGAAAAGCAGAGAGGTCTTGAAGAATAACACGAGGTCTCAGGAGACTTGACCATTAATGTTTGCCACTGGCCGCCCGTGAAATGTGGGTACCTTCCATTACCTTTTGAAGGTCACTTGTTCAGTAGAGCAAGAAAGGAAGATGAAATATTTGTGAAACACATATGATGGACTAAGTACCTTGCCCCCTGCCTCATGAGGTATGTCCTGGTATCTCCATTACATAAACGCAGAACCCAGGGCTCAAAGAGGCTATACGCCTTGCACACTATCAGACCCTGCATCACTTGGAGTTTGATGGTTGCAAGCAACAGAAACTCCTTCTTAAAGACCCAAGAAAAAGCTGAGCAAGCAGGTCTTGCAAGGACGAGGATGTCGGCAGTTCTGGGGTTGGAGGTAGTAGGAGCTCACAGACTTGGTCACTGGATAATGCAGGCAAAATAGTGAGCTTCAACTTGTCACCCTACTCAAAATTTACCCCCTTGGAAGAGTGAGTCTTATGGATTTGGCCAGGTTGCCTAGCTGTACCTTGGACGAGGAGAACATGGCGCTATGAAAGACGGTCCTATCCAGACTGAATGCAGTGGGAGAGGAGCTATCCCCAGAGGAAAACTGGGGTGCTGTTACCAAGACTGGAGGAGGGGGACACCACACTCCTAAGTAGGTACGCACCATGGATGCCCATTGGTCACAAAAGGTGAGCAACAGAGGTCAGTGATCCAAAGCCCAGAAGGACTGCCAATAAGGCCCACGTGCCAACCCCCCCACCTCAGGAGCCCTCACTTCTCTGTCCAGACTTGCGGCTTCCTCTTTAGTGGGCCCCGTGATGCTGGCACTGCTTAGAAAGGGTTCATGCCCTGCTGGAGAGGAAATCTCCAAAGAGGGCTGATAAATGGGAAGTGAAAGAGATACAGCAACAATTTAAGAGCAAGAGAGTGCCATGGAGAAGTGGGGAGGGCTTGTGGCTTTCTCAACGTGGGAAAATGACAAATCACTAGGAAGTTTTGTTGGGGAAGGGGAATAGATAGGGACCAAATGTGGGGAAGAATTAGAGATGTAGGAATCACTGGAATCATGTAAAATGTAAAAGAAGCCACAGTATACTTTATCTACTCAGAAGTAGTTGCGGTGTCTTATGTTATGAAATATTTAATCCATGAGAGTTTTAAATTAAAAATTGTGAATTTAAAGAAATGTGAGATGGGATGACATATAATTAAAAATCTGTATCTGGGAAGTTTGAAATTTAGCTTAGAGCTTCCTGGTAGCTAAGGCAAAAAAGGAAACATGATTGGTTATATAATTCTCATTCTCATTTTATTTTTTTCCTTTGTCTCATAAAAGGAAGTGAATCTGCAAGTCAGAAAACACAACATTCTCTTTAGTTATAAAGAAAAATTAATCTGGTGGGATATTAAATAGCCAATGGAAAGATTTGTCAGTAGAATTTCACTGAGGTTGAGAAACATTCTTCCTCTAGCCATTATCATATAAAGTGTGGTGGAAAGTAAAGAGTGTTCCTATCAAGTGCCCTTCCCAGGGCTGGAAACGTTCCCAAAAGTTCTCAAGTTCAAATGCCTCTCCCTAGTTCCGACGCTTCAGAAGTTCAGAAGCCCCTGTATGGTTTCTCAGCTCTTCTATCTCCTGCAAAAACCAATCCTGCACTCACATCTATTTTCAATACTTTCTGGTTTCTGTTTCCTGGGTGGACTTCACTGGGTGTGCTCACTAATTGGTGTCCAGCCTTAACCCAAACACCTCGATAAAGGGGCACCCCTTACTTCCCAAACAGAGTAGTTTATTTCATCTCAAAGCCAGGGCTGCCTGAAGGTACCACTGCCACAGGAGTTTGGCTTGTAGATAAAACCTTGATTGAAGGAGGGACTAGAAAGATCTTTTTGGGTAGGGGAAGAAGTGTTTGAAGGTTTGTCAATTGTCATGAGTATGGCATAGTCAGAGAGCCATGAGCACATTGTCTAGTTGGAAGAGAGGCTGTGTTTTCAATCATTACCATAACCTAGTATTACAGGGGACCTAGAAAAGGAATGTGTGTGGCCCTGGCCCTCAAGGAGCACCTTGAAATGATTCAGGCAAATGCTCTGAGACTTTCAGGATCACCCCACAAATTCTCTTAGGTTCTGCTCCAGTCCGAATGCCTGAAAATACAATGGATTTTATGTGTCTGCTATAGTTTCTGTTTGCAAATGCAGTCCTTCATCTTAAAGCCAATCTTCTATGTGAAAGCGGAGGGCGGGAGGAAGCACGCGCCTCTGTCTGGGAGGAACTTCAGACTCAGGTGCTGCAAGGTGGCCTAATCTGACACACTGGGATGTAAGATAATTCTCAGGAGAGGCTGAGGTTTATTTGAATCCGTTGGCATTTCTTTGGAAAGTTGGGGAACCGGGCAGATCCAGGTTTCATAGGGCATGAAACCTGGGTCGGTTTTCATGGACGTGCCACCTGGACGGTGGCACAGGGCCCTGTGCCAAGAAGGCACTGCAGTTGCTGTCTTCGAAATTTTAGTTGTTTTTGAACGAAGTGTCCCTAATTTTTATTTTGCACTTGGCTGCCCAAATTATGTAGCTGGTCTTTTGTGACCCTTAGATTATTTGGGGGCCCCCCTCATTTTAAAAAACCACAGAAAACGAGAGAAATAAAATTAAGTTCCAAGCCTTGGAAAAGGTACCTAGGAATAGAAGGTGCACTGAAGAGACTTAGGTTTCCTTAAGTTCACAGAAAATCTGCTCTGGCTGGAGTGGGTGGCCTCCACAGTAGTCTTCAGACTGTGGTCTTGGGAGTCCTGGGGGTTTAGTGGATGGGGTGTCAAGTGGACCCCTCTTTGATCCCCCTCACCCTCTTCCTTTACCCTTTCCCTTAACCTGAATAGCTCCATTTTGTTCTAAATCGCGGTGGCTCACTTCTGTAATCCCAGCACTTTGAGAGGCCGAGGTGGGCAGACCACAAGGTCAGGAGATCAAGACCATCCTGGCTAACACGGTGAAACCCTGCGGTGGCGGGTGCCTGTAGTCCCAGCTACTCAGGAGGCTGAGGCAGGAGAATCACTCTGGGAGGCAGAGGTTGCATTGAGTTGAGATTGTGCCACTGCACTCCAGCCAGGGTGACAGAGCAAGACTCCGTCTCAAAAAAAAAAAAAAAAAAAAAAAAATTGAGCTTCAGTTTTGTTATTTTTTTTAAGGGTCCCATGACTCACATAGTTTGAAAACCACTAGTTAGACAAACCACATCACACCAGGCTTTTTGTTGTAGGGAATTGTCTTATTTCAGAATGCTCCAGGTGACCCGCTGACCTGGGGTGTCTCCAAAGCCAGATAATAATAGGCCGTGCTCTAATCTACGGAGACTCTGCTGTATTTGCAGAGAGCTTTGAAATGCTCTGGGAAAAACGCTGATCAGATGTGCAAGGTATTCTATTCATGGAGAGAAAAACCCTCCCAACTCTTTATAAAATGGATTAAGCTAGTTTCCAAAGGCTGCAGGTTTGTGTGATCTTAATCCTGCTCCTTTCTCCTGATCCGCCACCTTCCTCTTTTGTTTCCAGGATGTGCACCTTCCCGGGTTAGGGCTGGGATGCCTTCCGGGGCAGCCCTCCCCCCTCCCAGCTCTCCCCTTGGGAAGAACTGAGGGACACCCTCGCCCTTGCACCCACCTCACCAGGGCTGCCTTTTTCTGTGGGCACATTTCACATTCACAGGCTCTGATCTGATGGAGGGGAAATCCGAACAAAATATGGTAATGATGCCATTGTGCATTCAGTGACTCAGACTGGAGCAGCAGATGGGAAAAGTTGTGGATCACAACCCCATGCAATATTTGACAGAATATCAGTCAAATATAGTTCACCCAGATCCATGTTTCTGTCAGTCCCTCTTGGCTAGAGTTAATTTAAAGTGACAAGAATGACATTAGCTCTTTTCAAAGGGGTAATTCCTACCTCAGGGCTGCCCCCTCCAATGGATATCCAGGCAGAGCCCTCCATAGTCGAAAGGCAGGTCTTCTAAGAAGAGACCAGCCCTAGACCAGGAGTCACCATTCAAGACCTGTGCTGGTCAGTGTGTTGGAGGTTCAGTCTATTTCACTGTGGCAGAAGGAGCAAGGTTGCCCTGGGCTCCAGCTCCCTAGACACAGTTGTCTCAACAAATGGGGTTTCAGGACTTGTAATCTTGCCTCAGGGCTCAGGCAGAGAGAGCCCCACTGCAGGATGAATGCCCATGTGTGAAGACAATGTAGAAACATCTCCAGCAGGTGGAGGGCTCTGAGCTGGCACTGCCACCACTTGGAGTCTTAACAGTTGCAGATGAACAGCGTAGCATGTGTTGTTTTCTATCTGTTCTTCCTTGGTTCCTTCTGTCTTGCTACACCATGTACAAAAACTCACATAGTGTTGATAACCTTTGTGACTGGTCAATACCACCAGCACTTGTGCCTTCTAAGGCTGCCTCCAGCCAAGACCTCAGTGGGTGTCATGATCTCCAAAGTTGGTCCAGGAATTGGCCTCACCTCGCCATCAGATCAATATGTGTGCTTGTTGGGAATTGCATGTGGAAAGTTGGCTTTGCCCCTCTGTCTTTAAACCAGGTAGACCCACCCACAAATCATGGCTGTCAACCATTAAAGATGGCTAGTGAGCTCCTATTTGCCCTTTAAAATCCATCTCATTGATCACCTCCTCCTGGGAGCCTTCCTGAATACCTCTAGAAATTATCATTCATTCCCTTCCTCCTCAGGCAGTCTCTGGGCTCTGTATTTACTTCTGTTTCTATGCTATCAAAAGGCATCATAATCACTTTTTTGCTTCTCTGGCTTCTCTTTATGGTTGTAATCATCAAGAATTAACAAATGTTTACTGGATTGAATAACTGAATTGTTTATTGAATAAGGCAATAGCCCAGGTGACCTTATCCACAGAAAATTGTATGATTTCCCGTAACTGCCATGATCGATTTCTCCAGCCTGTGATATTAAATATGATCACTTCTGTTGTTTCTCATGAGACTCACCATTTGCTGGAAGTCTCTCTTGAGGCTTCTCCTCTCTCCAGGGTCTGACCAGGGTCATTTGCCAGGGACCATGTCATAGGTCATCTGTAACTGACAGCAGGGGTGGGGTTCTGTGTTTGGGATTGTCCTAGTCATCCCTGCCTATCCCTTAATGGCTCCAGCTCAAGGGCTCCTCATCAAAGGAGGAGATTGAAGACCAATGGCACCTCCTGTCTGGGCCCCACAAATGGCTAGTTAATTAATTACACCTGGCCTCACAAAGAACTGGTTAGGCAGGTGCTCCCAGGATTGCTGCCAGTTACAGAACTACAAGCAGCTGACAGGGAAGAGATTGGGAGAGCTGGCCAAGAAGCCAGGAAGAGCCTGCTGAAAGAAAAAGACGAGACCTAAAGTTTCATGAGGGGGGTTGTGTCTGAGAATGTTTTAATTAGTTATTGTTGTGCAAAAATCTACCCCCAAAGGTTAGTTGCCTAAAACAAGTTTATTTTTTTTCTCATGTTTCAGCATTTTGGATTGGGCTTAGCTGGGTTGTTCTTCTGCTCTACCTGGTGTATGCTGGACTGTCCAAAACGGTTTGTTCTTTACTTATATGCCTCATGCCTCAGATGGGAGATATGTTTCTCCAGTAACTAGGCACGGTGTCTGGCACCCAGGAGATTCTGGGGAAAATGTTCAATGGTAGAATAAATAAATGAGGCTACATAAATATATTGTAAGAGAGGGTCCCATTTGCCATGGTGAGTGGTGGGTGCTGTGATGGTCAGAAAGATTCTCAGGACAATTAGGAAAGAATGTTCCCTGAAGATACCTATATGAAGTTAGGGTCTGGTCTTATTTCTTGGTGGCAAGAAGGAGCTGCATGCAGAATGCATCCTTCAGGGCCTACTGAAATTGTAGGAAACAGAAAGGTGGAGTAATCCACTGGCTCTTGTCATCCCAGGCATCAGAAGGCGACCCTCCTTGCTCCTGCTTCCCGATGGGAAACAGAAATTTAATTCCCATTCTTGCCTGAGTTTCTGGCTTTGCTTGTTGGACTTTTGAGGGGATAGAGAAAAGAGGTGACATAGAAGAGAATGGGAAAGTTAGGTGTTAAAGGAGAACTCTGGAGTATTAAGACAAATCCTCGGAAATTTTGGTCTACTTGAAGAGCCTGAGGCCTCTTGAGAAAAAGGTAAAGGGAAATCAGGGTGATGGTCAGCTCTCTAGAGCACCAAGGGAGATTAGCGGCTGCTCCAGCTATCAAAGAGGAATTCCACACAGTAGTCAAAAACCTACTTAGGGAGGAGAGACCCAGCGGCTGGAAGACACTGTACAACAGAAGAAGCAAACGTAATTTGGAGGAAATAAGCTGCTGTCATCAATTTCTCTCAATTCTGTGGATCCTGGTGATAGCAGAAGCCAACCCCTGGAACAGTAGCTGTATTCGCTATCCGTTGCCACTGTAACAAATTACCAAAACTTCCTTAATACAATACAGATTTATTATCTTACAGTTCTGGAAGTCAGAAGTCTAAATCAAGGCATTGGCTGGGCTGCATTCCTCCTGGAGTCTTCACCTGGTGAGTCCTCCTGAACCAAGGTGCATCCTGGGTCTCTTCCAAGTTAGACTTTCTAGAACCATCACTGTTCAATATGGTAGCCAGTAGTCAATGGCTATTAAAATTAAACATTCGGTTCCTCGGTTCCACTGGCCATATTTCAAGTGCTCAATTGCCATGCAGTATTACACAGCATGAGTGAGCGCTACTGAACATCATCACAGAAAGTTCTATTGGCCAGTGCTGTTCCAATATCAACAGTGTGTGCTTGTGCCCGGTCTTCTGCCAACCTGGACCAGCCAATGGGAGAAGGTACTGCCCCTAGGCTTCAGCCAATCAGCAGGCGGGGTCTGTGCATGCTCTGTGTCTGCCTGGCCATCCTGCCCCAGTTTGGGCAAAGGCCGGTGGGTTCCTGCCATGTCCTTCTCCAGCCAAAACCCCAGCCAAAGGACCCTGCAGAGCAGGCGCGGAATGGCGGACTCGGGCCACCATTCTTCAAACACGCCCTCCCAGGGCTCTCACCGACTCTGCCCTTTCTCTCCAGCAGGGAATAATGAAAATGAACTTGTCGTCTTCCTGAAAGGACATATTTTAAGGCTGACTCGGTCAGAGTCCTCTGGAGTTGACAGCAGTGGGAACTTGGTGAACTGCAGTGGGAAGAGGAACAGAAGGGTTCCTATCTCCCCAAGATGGAACTCCAAAATACATTTCGAGCAGAAAAGCCTGTGTGAATGGTTCCTCCTGCCTTTCATTGCCAACGATAATAAAAACTGTCCAGTCATCGTAGTGACATTAAAAATAATAACTCAAAGCAGCATGTTCCCATTTCTCGAAATTTTGCATTGGACAGTGTGAGGGCGGGAAAGGGTGAATATCTCTCAACTCCGGGATGTCAAACTCTACATTTTGCATGGTTTAATGTGATTTTCTTTTCTTTTCTTTTCTTTTTTTGAGACAGTCTTGCTCTGTTGCCAGGCGCCAGGCTGGAGTGCAGTGGCACAATCTTGGCTCACTGTAACCTCCGCCTCCCGGGTTCAAGCAATCCTCCTGCCTCAGCCTCCCAGGTAGCTGGGACTACAGGCACACTCCACCATGCCCAGCTAATTGTTTTTTGTATTTTTTAGTAGAGACAGGGTTTCACCATGTTGACCAGGATGGTCTCGATCTCTTGACCTCGTGATCTGCCCGCCTCGGCCTCCCAAAGTGCTGGGATTACAGGCTTGAGCCACCGTGCCCGGCCTGTGATTTTCAATTACAAAAAAGAATAACACGGTGGGCATGGTGGCTCACACCTGTAGTCCCAGCACTTTGGGAGGCTGAGGCGGGTGGATTGCCTGAGGTCAGGAGTTTGAGATCAGCCTGACCAACGTGGTGAAACCCCATCTGTACAAAAAATACAAAAATTAGCGGGGCGTGGGGCGGGCACCTGTAATCCCAGTTACTTGGGAGGCTGAGGCAGAAGAATCGCTTCAACGTGGGAGGTGGAGATTGCAGTGAGCAGAGATAGTACCACTGCACTCTAGCCTGGGTGACAGAGCAAGACTCCATCTCAACAACAAAAATAAAAACAACAACAACAAGATAAGATTTTTGGAAA